>OOFC01033312.1:0-11235 GCA_900323345.1 Pseudochromis fuscus | reverse complement strand
TGTTATTACCTTAGGATGGAGGGCGGTACGGTGGTGCAGTGGTTAGCACTTGTGCTAGCTCTCGGTCCTTTCTGAGTGGAGTCTGCATGTCCTCCCTGTGCATGGTGGGTTTTCTCCAGGTTCTCCAGCTTCCTCCCACAGTCCAAAGACATGTTTGTTCTGTGAATTGATCAAATTAAATTGACCATAGGTGTGAGTGTGAGTGTGAATGGTTATTTGTCTACATGTTAGCCCTGCGATAGGCTGGCAACCTGTCCAGGGTGGACCCCGCCTCCTGCCCGATGACAGCTGGGATAGGCTCCAGCAGACCCCTGCAACCCAAGTGTGGAACAAGCAGGTATAGACGATGACTGACTGACCTTAGGATGGGCTTTTTATATCTGGAGCAGCTTAGCATTCACAGAGGCCGCCATCTTTCTACAGCAGCAAAGATCAAACCCTGGATCTAAAGAGAACCTGTCAAGCAGAGGTCGTTGGTGTTGGTTAATGAGAAGTTTGAGAATTTGACAAATCATACTTATTCACTGTCATCTGAGAACAAGAACAAGAAATGTGAACAGACAGAGGCAGAAAACAAGAGGAAACACTGGTGGAAATCTGTTTTCTGCTGGACACATAATGTAGTCGACCAATAACTATGCAGCGTGTGATTTGTTAACTTCAGCTATAACTTGTTTTTTTTGTGTCAGTGTCAAAAATATCCACTTACTACCAGATTTGAAACTTTCCATATGTGCACAAAAACTGGACATGACCCAGTGACATTACTGAGATCTGCCCACAGCTGCTGACATTTATTCCCGATAAAGATGCCGCATACAAAAAAAAAACAACTGGTGTCAGCCAACAACTAACAGACAATACAGTTTTCTACATTGTGGCTATTTTAGCTGTTACATTGAAGCTCAGTTTTACAGATTGAATCCTTCATGTTATCTGTAAATATCCACCTGAAGTATCATGAGACATATTACAGCAGGACAATGGTTTAACTGTCGCCATGTTGCTTTTAATGGAGCCAGAAGTGACCATATTTGGATATGAGGGGAGGAGTCAGGAGGCGGGTCTGGAGGTGAATCAGCCTCCAACCACCTGTAAATCTGTCATGATGTGAACTAGTTTGTTTTCTTGGTTTCATGTATTTAGTTTTTCTGGATTGACTTGTTTCTTGTCTTGTAGTTTGTCTAGTTTGTTATCTTGAGTTCTTGTATTTAGTTTCTTGATTTACTATTGTGTCGTAGTTTCAGTTTATGTGGTTTTGCTTGGGTTTTCTTGTCTTGTCACTTCATTACATCTGTCTTTCCTTGTGTCATGTCTTGTCAATTATGTGTAGTACATGTTTCTGTTTCCTGTTTTATTTTGAGTCTCTTCCCCTGGTTTCTAGTTGTTTCCTGTTGGTCTTGTCACACCTGTGCTGATTGTCTTGTCTGATTGTCCTCTCCACCTGTGTCCCATTGAGCCTCGTTACCCAGTGGATTTAACAACCTGTGTCTCTTTGTCTTGTTACCAGTTTGTCTTTTGTCATGCCTCTAACTTCGAGTGTCTTTCGTCGTGTGTCTTATGTCTTGTGATCCCTAGTCCTTGTTTCTGCTCCAGGGTTTTGGTTTTTTCCAGTGGTTTTGTTTTCTCTAGGGTTTTTGAAGTTCTTGGTTTGCCATTTTTGTGCAGCGCCTTGAGTTAGTTTCTTCTATTAAAGCCCTTTTTGTGTTGAACTTTAAAGATCTGCATTTTGGGTCCAGCTTTCTCCTACCTCTCTGACAAAATCATTGGAGACCAGACCTGTCAATCAAACCAACCACGCCCCTAAACCTTCTTCTCTTTGAAGCCTAATTTCTCCTTAATGATAAAGATTTTCAGATGGACCACCTGTCAATCAGACTGACCCCGCCCCCAAGTCAGAGCTGACTTTATCTAATGACATCAGAATGATTTGTGGAAAAATGTATGGACTGAATATTTCATGATTGAAAATGAAGTCAACTGGTGTGAAAGTTATTTTATGTCAGCACCTAGTGGCCATCAGTGGTATTACAGTTTTTTGAACTTCAGCATTGGCCTCATTTTTTTAGACCTGGCAGCTCCATTTATTGTGATACAGAGTCTACTCAACTGTAATCTGGACTTCACTATGTGATGCCACTAAATCCTGCACACTGGTCATTTAAAAGAGAAATCAATGCTCTTTAACATATGATTGTGGAGATGTATGTTACACAGAATCCCACTATTTGAAAAGTAACTATAGATTGATGTTATTTACCGTATTGTCCAGACTATGAGCGCACCTGTCTATAAGCCGCTATTGAATTTATTCGAACAGTTTCATGTGGTCCACTCTGACCGGGTCTGATGTGACGAGGCTAAATGTGTCGGCGGCACGGAGCTTGCTAGCTTGTAAAAAGCTAACAAGCTTCGTGCCGCCGATACATGAGAAACACCGGTGTTGAAACTGCAGGGTTCAAAGTGTCGGAAAAAAGTAGCAGCTTATAGTCCGGAAAATACGGTAATTAAGCTGCACTGGTTGTATGTTACCATGAAAATTTTAATTTTAGGTGCACGTTGCATTAAATCAGGACGTATCTTGTTTACAGGTATTTTTCTTTGATTCCAGAAAACACGATCTTTTACTGAAATTAAACTCATGATTTTCCATGTTTTTGTTTTTCTTCCTGAACTGTGACATCAAGGATTTTTAAAGTGCTCTATGGGAGAAGTTGTGGACACTGCAATTAGCGGAGGAAGCATTTACCACCGTCACTGTGGGCTGAGAGGCGATATTGTCGAGAGTCACTGATATTCACGCTTGCAAAGATCACCTCCTATGCTGGCAGCGCATGCATGACCAAATACCAACGCTCCCACTGGTCACACCGAGCACTTGAGTCAGGTTGGTGCAGAAATGTTAAAAATCTGGGAGGGGGAGTGCACAGTCCAAAAAATGCTAATCTATTTTTAGTCCAATGGCCTGCTGCTTCCTCCACAGCCCGGCAGATCCTCTAATCTCCGTCACAGATTAAAGAAACCCTCAATGAGAAAATCACCAAAAACACTTAGAAAAAAAAGGATTATACATTTTTGATGAAGTGCCCCTTTAAAGCTTAATTTCTGCCTCCTTTAGAGACATCAATCATCTGATCAAAGGCGCTGAATAATTAAATACCTTTCATGGAGATCAGAAAGATTAGCCTAATCTGACTGCTCTCCAAATTATATTTAAATAATTAGCACATGCACCCCGGAGCAGATTGTAAGCCGGTGCTGACTGTTTACTTGACATCACGGAGGCTTTGAACACATCACAAACTGTGTTGGGAGGCGATTGTATTCTTATCTTTATTAAACGCTCACTGTGTTTGATGACGCCTCCCGTTCATGTTCCTGCGTCGCCTCGAACCCTCGCTGCACACTTTACACAACACATGAAAATACAACTCACACACACTGCGAACGTACACACAGCTGGACAAACGCTGACCTGTGATGAAATAATATTTATTAAGAGGATTTTTTATGAATGACAGTGACTGAGCGAGAAATATATCTGCAGAGAAATGAAGCTTTCAGTATTCAGCGTCCGTGGAGGATGCTCAATCGGTGATGCATTATTGATAGATAACCACACGGCTCGGACACGGCACCTTTATTACTGTTATTACCAGTAATAAATACTGGTTGTAACTAGCCCTGGGTTTCTTCTGCTGGGTGTAGAAAGATATCCTCTTTCCACTGTTGAAAAAGACTAAAGGTTTCAATAAAAAGACCAGTGGTAGGAAAAACTGCAGTTCCTCAGGTGACCACTTGAGGCTAAAAGCAGCTCAATCTCCAAAGACTGGGCTGAAGATGAGATAATAACTTCATTATAATGATATTATTAAAGGCAGAAATCTGACAAGAAGCTAATTCAAGGTGTCCAAAAAAATGTGTACACCCTTTAGCAGCTGATAGCTAAATTGTTGGGGTTTTTTTGCAGATTAAACCCATTGAAATGAATAATAATAATGATAATAAATTTTATTTGTAATGCACTTTATATTAAAAAAATCTCAAAGTTCTACAGTAAAACAGAAAATAAAACAGTTAAGAACATAAAGCGCAGGCCTATTAAAAACAATTTAGCAAAAGGCTTTAATAAATAAATAGGTAATAGGTAAATAAATGATGGCAGCCAGACTACACTTTGAAGAAAGACCTCACACCACTGCACTTTTTCTTATGGTATACCTAAAAGACAGAGTCTACGCTATGACACATGCAACAGTTGCTGAATTGAGCCATTGATGCAAATACCAAGGTTTGCTGATGTGTGCGAGTCCACTGCTTCGCGTTGTCGGCAGCGTCTGGACGTCAGTTTGAGAACAGGTGGTGACAAAACAATAAAAATATAAAATTACAATAAACAGCTTACAACTATTTAAAGTATGTCTACATTGTTTTGGGACACCCTGTATATTCACTTTCTTTAGTCTTTATTCATAATCAAGATGTTTGCTGCACACCAGTGTCTGTGGCCACAAGTGGTAATTACAAGACACTGAACAATTTTAATTTTTTTATTTAACCTTAATTTAACCAGGAAAGTCCCGTTGAGATTAAGAACCTCTTTTTCAAGGGAGTCCTGGCCAGAGGCAGCAAACAATGAAGACGGGACAAAAAAACTGCAGTTCCCTGAATGGCCACTGAAGGAGTCGTCATTGCGTCATCACTGTGCGGCACACGAATATTTGTAGCTGCAGCCGACACAGTCTGCACAGTTTTTATAATGTGCGAAAAACACTGAAAAGATCCAGACTAACAGGGTTTAATGCAACATTTAAACAATCCTCAAACTGCTTTGTGTGACACCACAGGAGTTATTCTGATTACTTCTCCTCCACTGATGACCAGCTACAGGGAGGCGGGACTTATCCTCTGTAACTTATCAAAGGTGAGTCAAGCAGAGCTGGTACCACATGATGGAAAATAGACATTACTTAACAATGTTGGCCAAAAAAATATAATAATAAAAATTCAACTAATACATTTTTATTTCAACCAATAGCATCCTTCCATTCACCTGTCAATCAATCTGCACAGTTCAGATTACCACCAGGAAGCATTGACAGAGAGCAGCAGTAGTATCGCTAGTACATGTTTCGTGGTCCAATCAAATGACTCCAAACTTTTTGTCCCGCCTCCATGTCAGGAGTAAACCTGTTTACAGCCTGGTTTAAATTGTATTAGGACTCATTAGTTCTTAATTAGGGCGTGGCTGCTTTGAGTGACAAGTGGGCGTCGTCACAAGTGACTAGAAACTGTCAGATCCACCCACTGGCTCTCCACTTTTGCCCAAATATGGTCATTATTGGCTCCAGAAAATAAACAAGGTGGAAACAGTCATATTTACTACTACTCACACATTCGACTTCTGTTTCCTCAAAACCGCGTACTCCTGAGGCAGGACTTGTTAAAAAGCTTATAAAGATGGAGGAGATAAACTCCACAGGTTTTACAGCCCCCTGCCATCACCCTGATTGATGCCACACTTCATTAACTTGTTTCCCAGCAATTTAATATCAACAGTAAATACCTAAACATGACCGTATAAAATGTATCCATGTTAAAGTTGCAATCAATATTTACAGCAGTGGAGGAAAGTCAATATTTTACTGATGCTCGGTTCTTCCTCTTGTCACTTCTGGCGGCCATATTGTCAAACCTCAGGTGGTGATGCAATCCCCTGAAGACATTTAGAGCTACGAGGTCAGGATCTATCAATCCAGTCCAGTAAATGTGAATCGTATCCACAACCTGAGAGAAAACCCCTCCTGGAAGGCATTACTCAGGGCAGCAAAATCCCAGTTGTTTAATAGTGATTACAAGAGTTTTTATTACACAAATTAATGACTTCATAAATATGTAAATTACAACATATAGCAAGTCAGACGAGCCATTCATCTTTCAAGAGGCTTTTACTGTGTTTCTCCACTTCTACCTCCACATCCATAAAGCTCAACTAAGCAAATCTTTTTTTTTTTTTTTTTTAAGGCTCGTCTGACTCCAAGCAAATAAAACATAAGTCTTGGTGAGGTTCACATCCAACAGGTGGCGAGCTGTGGTTTCAAACACCAGCTTCCTTTGGGGATAAAAGGGGGATTTCTGCAGCTGTTCATATCAGCACATGTGGTGTGTTCACAACAGAGAGGGAGGATGTTCAGGTGAGGACCTGTGGCACTCACACCTGTAGTCTCCACACACACACACACACACAGATCAAATCTCCCCCATCACTGTGGTTTTAATGCATTTTTCAGCAGTATCAAGTAAAGAGGCTGCCTCCCGCCTTTTGGACACTTTATGTGAAGACTGCTACATTATTAATCAAGGTAGAGTCGCACCAAACCACCGAGGAGCGCTCGAAACCCGGCTGCATGTGGAGAAACTCAGCAAAATATACATCCTGGAAAATTAATCTCCTTTCGTCTCTTTGTGACAGAGTTTTATTTTAAATGTGGTGAAATAACCACATCACCTCAGCATGCAGGAGGAAATACAAACAGGATGTTTCTCTCCTACAAATGGATTTTTTGACCTGCTGCAACAGCTGCAATCCTCATGACTGTTTAATCAAACAGTGCAAGAAATGCTCGCACTATAGCAGCAGGAGGGAGTTAATGGAGCAACGTGTCAACTGGAGGTCTCACTGCCTGTAAGGGCTGCAGAGGCTTTCACTTTTCAATCTATATTACTAATTTATTAAGGTTTAATGAAGCCATGAATTCACTTTATTTATCTCTTGTTTACAGGCAGCAGGTTGCCGCTGGATGAGGCGCAAACGTTAAATTGAAGGTTTTTTAAAATTCCTTTCATGGCACAAACATCTGCTGTGTGTTTGGACATATCTCCAAATCAATGAAATGTTACACCTGACATCAGTTGATGTTTTTGTCGGGCCTTTCAATCACTCTTCACAAGCTTTACATCCAACGCGGAGTCCTCGGGGATAATATCCGTCCTGTTTTGGACATTTTGTTTCAGCATTTGATTTCAGCTCGGTTGGTTTGCTCGGCTCTGATGTGGTATTCCTATTGAACTTCAATGGTGAAGACTTTCACAGGTGTCTCTCCATCTGTAGTTTTGTTTTTTTCTCCAAATCAATTGTTTCAGTATGAGCTGCATCTACTGTAACTATAAGAATAATAATGTGAGATCTTGTTCATAACTTTATGCATCATCACCTGATTTATTTCTCTCCCTTGGAGGCTGGAGAGGAAATTGAAAGCTGAAATACTCTCCCATCCTCTGTCATTTTCCTCTCTGTTAAAAAAAGCCTCATCAGCTCAACAGAAACAATTCATCACTCAGCCGACAGAGGATCCTCTCGGTTGTGGTCAGTGGCAGGGTTGCTCCCTCACTCCCACACATCCCCCATTATTTATTCAAGGTAGCCCGTTGTGAGCGGTGGATATGCTGGCAGGCCTATCTCTCACCGAGGCGGCCTGATAAATAGACCTTATCCAGCGCTCCATCAGACGCCAGGTGAGCTCCCACCCCGGCCCATCCCTCCGCACTCCTCCGTGGGAGACCCCCTCACTGTGCTCCATTAATCTCTGTTGTCTCACAGCAGAGCTCCCACCAACTGCCCACTCCACAACTTTAACTCCTTCATATTTCTTGCTGCCCGCAGTAATCATGCTGTTACTGTTTAATGTGTTTTCATCATCGGGAGGTGTGTCTATTAAACGGGTTGCATCACTGTGTGAAAACGATGCAACTCTTGCAGAGTCTTGGTTTTATGGACGACTCCTGAAAGCAGATGCTGCTCAGACCCAAATGTGATGCATATGTGTTTATAAGAAGTGTAATAAAGCTGTGGTGTCCAGCCACTGGGTCAGGGCCCAGTACTGGTCCATGAGGCATTTGTTACCGGGCTGCACAGAAAGGACAAATCATTTATATAATTTCTGTTGTATTGATTATTAGAGTCTCAAAGACGTTTTATTTTGAAAAACAACTGGATTCTGTCTGATTTAACTTTTTCCTGCCTGTCTTGGTCATGTGATACGACGTATCATGTAACAGATACGTTACCCAAAAAATAAACCCACATACGTCTTTGAAGAGCTTCTCTGCAAAGGGGAAAGCTCAACATTCGTTTTTATGCCGCTCGTGTTAATTTATTTTTTAGCTGTATTTATCTGCCACACCTTGAAGGCAGGTCCATGAAAATAATGCCGACATTAAACCGGTGTGTGGTGCAAAAAAGGTTGGAGACCCCTGTAATAAATAACAGAGAAAACAGCAAATACAGAAATGCTGAAAATCACAGAATCTACAGTGACAGTGAAGCAGGATTTTCAGAGAAACCTCTTCTGTGTTGTGACATATTTCTGGAAAAACACGATATGAAGGTGAAACTAATTGTTATTGAATCACAACGAAACACCACAGCTAGTAGCTAATGGGAGAAAATGTGATTTAACTTTTGTTGTTGTTGTTATTGACTGTTATTGTGTTAACTAATGGTGCATTTACTTACTTGCTTCACATCGGATCGCTCAGGATCGGCCCCTCGGTTGCATTTATTGCCGAGGGTCGTCCCTCCTCCGTGTAGCTGGTCGTCATCCGTCATCTTTCATGCAATTCTTTCGATTCTTTTGTTTCTTACCGCTCCGTCCAGCTCCCGCTGAATTTCCTCATCGGCGACTAATGACAGAAAGGTTTGCACCTCGTCCTGAGTCCATAGGGCAGGATTTCTAACAGCTGCCATTTCTCTTCTTATTGTTATTTCAAACACGTTGGTTTAGAGAACATGTAAAAATGGCGTGTTTGTGGGGACAGATTACGTGCTGCACAGTGATGACACAACGACGCAGTGACGGTTCTGACCAATAAGATTTTAGTACCTGCTCCGACCTGACCAGGTACTTTTTTTGTAACCACAGGAGAGGAGGTACGAAAAGTTGGACCAGGTACCAAGGTCCAGGTACTTTGTTGCCAGTGGAAATGTACCAAAAGTGAACAATACGTCCTGAGATGTGATCTGACAGAATTTCTCATTCCAGGTGACGAGTGTAAGTTTTGTTTGTTGTATTTAACATTCTGATCACGTGATCCCAACATTATACATCATTAATTTAATTATTAGGTTAGTAATCATTAATTAAATGAATAATTCATCAGCATTAATCAAAACATTAAAGCTCATGTTCCAAGTAAATAAATAAATACTTGTAGTAATGACTTCATCAGCTTCACCGTGGAAACAAATAAATACAAAGTGTGTTGTCACCACTCTGTGTTTGTGTGACGTCCTGCAGTTTCTCCATCTTGTCGATCTGTGTGCAGCTTTGATGTTCTGTCGATCAGATGAAAATGTTTTCGCTCTTTGTTTGTTTACGAAGCTGAGGCGCTCTGAGGTTTCAGGGTCGCCATGACCACCACAGCTTTGACCGTGACCACAGCTTCAGTTTGAAGTGACCACCGGGGAGCGCTGCACTGATCTCTCTGACACGTGGTCAGACCTCTGCGCTGTCACACCGACACTCTCTGACTCACAGCACTTCAGAGCTCCCAGATTTTCATTTTGTCTTGAATGGTCGCCCCGAAATTGAATTTTGGATGAGAGCATCTTATAGCGTCTTGTAAGACCCAGATGGAGAGGTGAGACCCCTGAAATGGATCCATGTTCCCGTTTCATCACTCTCCTCCTCACTGGCCGTGTGATCAGAAGCAGCTATCAATAAAGAATCAAGCTATTAAGGAACTTAATTAAAGCCATAAACAGTTTCTGTTTTTATGACAACACACATCAGCTGTTATGAGCTCCACTTTATGACTGAAATGTTACAAGGTTGATTTTATGGGTTAACATACATCAGAGGGTCTGAGCGAAGATAAATGGGAGTTGGTGCTGAGCCTAAAGATTACACTCGGTGTCCAGATCTTGAGAAATGAGTCACGCAGCCGCTGAGACAACCTACTGGCATTTTCTGGTCTCCTGATGGCCACATTAGTGCTGTGCTCCCTGACGGTGTCTGTGCTGAGCTACAGTCTGCTGCATTTATTACATCCAGTTATTTCCCCGTCAGAGGAAGCACAACCTGCTGATATCCAGGCGGCTCCTGCTCACATCACTTCCTGATCATAAAGAAAATATAAGAGGCTCTGGGAGGACGACTGGATGCATGGATGCACTGTGGTTTATGCTTTAAGACTTCACCTATTGAACAGATCTGGATGCTTTATCGCTCTTTGTGTTGAGTCAATTTTATGATTTTTTCCTTTACAGTTTGTTGGTTAGCTCTGCTGGAGCCTCGTCGACGCACATAATGTACAGCACATTTTCTGCTGCAGCCTCTTCACTGTGGGGTTCACGACCGGCTGCCTGAGATGAGGTTAAATGGAGTTACACACTCGTGAATCCCATCAGCCATCAAATGACTTAATGAGGAGTTTTATCATTGGTCGGGTGCATGTGAAGTTGCATGGCTGTACTTTTCTGGGCCTCGGCTTGAGCTGCATCTTAATGGATCTGGTACTGTTTGACTTGTTTTGCTTTTCCTGCTGTAAATTAATAATCAGGTGGAGGTGAAGTATGGGGACGCTGGGTAATATTAAGGGGGATCTAGTCACAGTAATGGGGTATAAATTAAGATCTGAATCTGTATTATTATTATTCCTCTTCCTCTGACTCTTCCTGTGTGTTTTTTAGCTTCCACATACTTTCAAAATGTGGACATGTGAGCTTACATTCAGCTTTTTAATCCCTCTGCTTTTTATAATCTCTTTACTAAATCTTTTGTCCCTCTCTCTCTCCCTGTCCTTTTGTCTCTGCCTGTCCCCCCGGTTGCCGTGGCAGCGGGGCCCCCCAATGAGTCTGGTCTGCTGGAAGTTTCTTCCTGTTAGAGGGAGTTTTCCTTCCCACAGTCACCAAGCGCCGACTGCCAAAGTGCTGCTCTTGGGTGAAGTGTTGCCATTAAAGAGCCTGATTAAGTGTCTGATTCTTTATTAGTGTAAAGTGTCTTTGAGCCTTGTTAAAAACACTGATAAATAAAATTTATTATTATTATTATTATTATTATTATTATTACCGTATTTTCCGGACTATAAGCTGCTACTTTTTTCCGACGCTTTGAACGTAAACACCGGTGTTTCTCATGTATCGGCGGCACGAAGCTCGTTAGCTTTTTACAAGCTAGCAAGCTCCGTGCCGCCGATACATTTAGCCTCGTCACATCAGACCCGGTCAGAGCGGAC
>OOFC01033309.1:4057-20749 GCA_900323345.1 Pseudochromis fuscus | reverse complement strand
CCAACATTTCACATGCTTTCACCTCCAACCCTTCACCTACTTTCACCTCCAACCCTTCACCTGCTCTCACCTCCAACCCTTCACCTGCTCTCACCTCCAACTCTTCTCCTGCTTTCACCTCCAACCCTTCACCTGCTCTCACCTCCAACCCTTCACCTACTTTCACCTCCAACCCTTCACCTGCTCTCACCTCCAACCCTTCACCTACTTTCTACCTCCAACCCTTCACCTGCTTTCACCTCCAACCCTTCACCTGCTCTCACCTCCAACCCTTCACCTACTTTTACCTCCAACCCTTCACCTGCTCTCACCTCCAACCCTTAACCTGCTCTTACCTCCAACCCTTCACCTGCTTTCCTTCAGATACTTCACCTGCTTTCCTTCAGATACTTTAGTTACTTTCAGCTCCAACACTTCACCTACTCTCTGGTTTGTGGTTCTCACCCAGAGCGAGGACACACAGTCCCACGATGATCTCTTTGCTGGCGGCGACGCCGGCGATCAGTCGGTGCAGGACGCTGTTGTCGCCCACAAACGTCACCACAGCCTCTGCAAACTTCGCATAGCATGACACATCCACTGGAGTGCAGCGGTTAAACACCGGCAGCGGCTTACTGAGGACAAAGGACAGAGGTCAGAGGTCATGGAGACTGTCATGTAAAAAAAGAATCTGAAAATCTGGACATACCTGCGAGGGACTGGAAGTTTGGGACATTTGTCGAATCTCTCAGGGAGACCAGGATATTTATGAGCTGCCAACTCATACGAACAGAGCTCTGATCCTGAAACAGAAAATAATCTTCATCAATATAATCATCACCAGACTCCTCCCTCTGTGTGGATCTGTCACAGTAGCTTCTTTCATAGCCAACATGTCTGCCTGTGAGGTCACCTGATCAAATGTCTGCTGCCACGTTTCTACACGGTGAGTCATAGAGCAGCCATGATGGAAGACAAATGGAGCCGAGTGGCACCAACACCATGCTGCACATTAATGCTGTCTTTGTTACTGTACACTGTGTGTGTGTGTGTGTGTATACTTTGTGTGTGTCGATTGTGTGTGTGTGTCCGGTCTCAGACATTCAATCATCGCCATGATGTGACGCGAGCAGCCGGCCAACTGCTGACATCACCGCTTCCCCCAAAACCAACACGATGTGTGTTTGCCGATCTTTGTGAAGTCCCTCAGTCAGATAATGTGAATATAACAATAATTCCCAACACTTCACCTGCTTTCACCTGGTGACATGATGCATGTGACAGCAGTGACATCATAAGTTGTGATGGTGTGACATCAGGAGTCACAGACAGTGTAACATCAGGAGTCACGTGGCAGTGTGACATCAGGAGTAATGTGCCAGTGTAACACCAGGACTCATAGACAGTGTAATATCACGAGTCATGTGACAGTATAAGATCAGGAGTCATGTGACAGTGTGACATCAGGAGTTACGTGACAGTGTAACACCATGAGTCACGTGGCAGTGTAACACCAGGAGTCACAGACAGTGTAACACCTGGAATTACAGACAGTGTAACATCAGGAGTTACGTGACAGTGTAACATCAGGAGTTACACAACAGTGTGACATCAGGAGTCACAGACGGTGTAATATCAGGAGTCACGTGACAGTGTGACATCAGGAGTCACAGACAGTGTAACATCAGGAGTCACAGACAGTGTAACATCAGGAGTCAGACAGTGTAACATCAGGAGTCACGACAGTGTAACATCAGGAGTCACAGACAGTGTAACATCAGGAGTCACAGACAGTGTAACATCAGGAGTCACGTGACAGTGTAACAGCAGGAGTCACAGACAGTGTAACAGCAGGAGTCACAGACAGTGTAACATCAGGAGTCACAGACAGTGTAACACCAGGAGTCACAGACAGTGTAACATCAGGAGTCACAGACAGTGTAACACCAGGAGTCACAGACAGTGTAACACCAGGAGTCATAGACAGTGTAACATCAGGAGTCGTGTGGCAATGTGACATCAGGAGTCATGCGACAGTGTGACATCAGGAGTCACGCAACAGTGTAAAATCAGGAGTCACAGACAGTGTAACATCAACAATCAACGGGACACTGTAACATCAGGAGTCACAGACAGTGTAACATCAGAAGTCTTAGACAGTGTAACACCAGGAGTCACATGGCAGTGTAACACCAGGAGTCACATGGCAGTGTAACATGAGGAGTCACAGACAATGTAACATCAGGAGTCACTGACAGTGTAACATCAGGAATCACATGGCAGTGTAACCTCAGGAGTCACAGACAGTGTAACTTCAGGAGTCACATGACAGTGTAACATCAGGAGTCACATGGCAGTTTAACACCAGGAGTCATGTCACAGTGTAACACTAGGAGTCACGTGACAGTGTAACACCAGGAGTCACGTGACAGTGTAACACCAGGAGTCAGATGGCAGTGTAACACCTGGAGTCACATGGCAGTGTAACATAAGGAGTCACATGGCAGTGTGACATCAGGAGTCAGCTCACCGTTGAACATGGCGAACCTCTTTAGGTCTTGGTAGGTCCTCAGCTCCTCGGGGGGACACAGCGTCACGCACAGAGCCATGGACTTGATCTTCCTCTGAACTATGTCAATGTTGCAGGGATCCAGGAAGAAGACAAACCTGCAGGAAACACAACACTGGGTCATGCATATGCTACCAGCTGATGTAACAACAACATTTCAGGACTAAAGACCACACTCCATCTGAAGAGACATCAAACAGAGGTAATGTCCTCTGCAATGATCCATATCAGAAACAAAATGTTAATGCGAATCCTACACTGTAAAAGTAAAAACTTTTAAAAACAGTCATTTTCCAGCAGCTGTGCCTTCAAACATCCACTACGTAGCTTAAATCTACTCTGCCTTTTTAATGAAGAATATTGACATGTGAAAACAAATTAAATGGATAAAAACGCATCAATATTTCTACTCTAAGGGTTTTTACATACTTCAAATGTTTATTTCCCCAATTGCAGATGGTACCAGACCTCTATGTGAGGCTGGCTTGTATTAGAGGCAGGGCTTTGTTTCTAATTTTCTCTGTTTGGTAAGTTAAATTGGTTAGATTTCAGCACAAAGCCACATGATGTTTAAGATAACTATTGACAGGCAGAGTGTTTTCTGTACAAATCCTCTTAAGTTCAGCTTTCAGTGTTCAGCGTTCTGGCCACAGAAACACCTTCAGCACACAACAGTTCAACTCATGGAACACCACTGCGCTCACCAATGTTGCATCTCTCTATCCAACCAATCACACTAAAGCAAGAGGCGGGACTTTACAATATCACACTGTCAGAGGAGAAACAAATGCTGTCACTGTGAGAGAAGTTATTTTGTAAAGTTTCAGCTTTTCTAAAGTAAACTACAGAGACTCGATGCACACAACCAAGCAATGTGGAAGTACTGAAGACTCATCTTTATAAACTAAAAAAATCACATTTATACACAAAAAACACCATGTTTATTCACGAAGATTGTAGCAACAATAATAATAAGGGTTCATTATTTCCACATTGCAACAATAAGGGCTTGGGAAAAAGCTGACTGCAGAAACTGCTGCCTAATTCACCTGTTTTTGTCCTGGCCTGTATTTAGGGGTTCATACTTTACTTGTTCAGATGGACCACAGACACCTGACTTTTACTTAATTACATAAAATATCTGTCTGAAATTACAAAACTAATCCAAAACCATTTTAATTGTTATTAATTGTGTCCAATTTTTAGAAATATAATATTAAGCCTGAATTTATTCTATTAAATAAAACAAAATTACTTTTAAAATTATAATACAATACATAATTGATACATTTGTGGACATATTTTGAAAGTGGTTTTATGTGGATGTAAACAGAAATAATCATACTACTTTTATTCAGTTCAGTATGTGAAGAACAGGAAATAAAGCCGTGATAGACACGTCCTTCCAGGTGCTAGCTCTGATGCTAACACTATATCCCAGCAGATAAACAGTAACAAATTTAAATTAATACATTTTAATTTGATATGTTTGTTATTGGGGCAGCACGGTGGTGCACTGGTCACCTCACAGCTAGAAGGTCATGTGTGGGTTTTTCTCCGGGGACTCTGGTTTCCTCCCCCGGTCCAAAGACTTGCTGCTTATGTGAACTGATTACTGTTAAGTGAGGTGTGAGTGTGGAGGGTTGTTTGTCTCTGTGTGTTGGCCCTGTGATGGACTGGTGACCTGTTCAGGGTGTACCCTGCCTTTCACCCACTGCCAGCTGGCATAGGCTCCAGCCCCCTCCCACGACCCAACTGGATAAGTACTTGAAGAATACACGTGAAGGAAGGTGATAATGTACGGGTGGTTCCTGCCCACTGTTCCCAGTTTGGTCGTCCTGACCAGAGTCACAAGCTGCACAGTTTGTGTAAAAATAGCAGCAGAGGAGGATTAAAGCCGAACAGAATGTCAGAATGTGGACGTGGGAGAAACGTGTGACTCCAACTGAACAAAGAGTCAAACACCGAAACACACTCGCTGTTCTTCTCCCACAGTAACAGGAATCTCACATCACCTGAGATCACTGAACTCTCCCACAGGACCTTAAACGCACCGTGTGTTCAAGTTACAGGAAGAACTACAATAAAACACTGAATAACCAACAGTAATACTGCAGAAACATTACAGGGTAATACTACCCAAAAACACCACCTTTACACTAATTTATATACTAAAAAATACTACCTTTACACAGTAAAAAAATACTACCTTTACACATTAATAAATACCATCTTCATACACTAAAAAATCCCACATTTACACGGTAAAACATACCATATTTATAGACTAAAACAGAGCATTTACACACTCAAAAATGCCACTATATACACAAGAAAATCCCACATTTACACAGTAAAAAATAACACCTTTAAATGCTAAAAAGGGTCACATTGAAACACTCCATTTATACACTAAAAAATACAACCTTTAGATGCAGAAATATTCGAACCTTTATATACTTAAAGATACCACTTTAATAGACAAAAAACATCACCTTTAGTAACGCACTAAGAAATATCACAGTAATGCACTAATAAACAACAGCAACACACTACAGAGTAATGCACTAAAACAACAGACTTTTAAGACTTCTTCTAATTGACCCTCTTCTCAAAAAGCCAACTCTGGATTCAGATGTTTTCCTAACTACAGACCATCACACAGCAACACTTTGAAGAGTCAGAGATTCAGAGACATCACAGAAACAACTGGTGAAAGTTACCAACAACCTTCTAACAGCCTCAGATGATGGACTCATCTCCGTACTGGTCTGACTGGATCATTTGATTCCACTGGTCACAGCATTTCTATTGCAAAGGCGGAACCTGTCACTGGGATCAAAGGAGCCAAACTGGACTGGTTTAAATCATTCTTATCAGATATATTCCAGTTTCTTCATGTTAATGAAGATTGGAGGAGTTCACACTTGGTTTTAAGATGCGTCTCAGGTGATTGGCTCACAAGAAGACAGAGCTAAATACAAGTGTGAACAATCACCAAAATGCATTGCGATCTCATCACTCAAACCACTTGTGGAGGTGGTCTGGGACACATGTGACCACATATGTTTTGTTGTGTGAACACTCATGTGTCCTGATGTGTCCCCAATAAGGACGTGACAGAGACAGCTGCTTTCCTTGTGTTCAGTCTCCTTCATCTTGTCTCATTTCTAACTCATCAACAACTTTGTCCTCTCACCTGAAACAGTGTGAACAATCTGTACATGTTCAATAGTTCATCAATCATTTTACCTTCTCCTCTCTTTTAGATAACTCTGATAACTGGTCACAACAGCTGGAGCTCTTAAGATAAACTTTATCAATCCCACACCAGGGAAATTGTCACGTAATAATTGTGCAGTCCTGACATTGCCAGTTACACGTGAACAGAAATGGTCAGCAAGACAGTTTGGAGACACATGGGGTTTTTTTAATCTTAATTTTATCTCGATTTCAAGAGTGACCTGGCCAAGATGTCAGGTGTGAGTCTCAGCTGTCCAGTTGTGTCCCTGTAACCCGAGACAGATGCAGCTAGCCAAGTGTGAACACAGAGTACACACTTGGCTGCAGTCTGAGAGTTTCTCTCAGATTACTGGAACATCACTTTACCTCATGATCTGAAACTCTGACCATGTGGAGTATGACCCCCAAGATTGGAAAACTGCACTTAGAAAACATAAAAAACAGAACTTTAACTGTTGGGTTGTTCCACCAGTGCAGGTGATCCACTCCCTGTACCTTGTTCTTGAGGACCAGGTGCTCCACCAGGCAGCCGAACGGCTCAGTGAAGGCAAACAGAGTCTTGTTGCTGAGAGGCTTCCTGTCGTACTTCACCACCACCACTCTGCTCCTCAGCTGAGGACACAACAGTTTAATGTTACTGCACTGATGCAGGACATTTCACAGTTCACACGGGAGACAGTCCCTAGTTGTACAGTTAATAAGAGAAAACACGTTTCTACTGTGTTGAGCCGACACCTTCAGAGCTCCACAGTCCACAGGTTCACAAGCACAACACTACTGACAGCAGAGTTCAGACTCACCTTACTCTGTCCCAGTTGGTTCTTCCCCGACAGACCGGGCCCTGTTCCTCCTTCTGAAACAAACACACTGAATGTCAGCACACTCCAAAAAGAGCTGGTGGTATTTGAAAGTCGCCATCTTAGGTTTTTTTAATCCAGAAGTGATCATATTAGAAGGAGCTGGGGTAGGCGCTCCCTGTGATAACATCCACCTGTACTCAGAGGCCCTGCCTCCTGATTATCTATGACTTTAAAGGAACAGTAAATAGAACTTACATACATGCAGAGGTTGCCAGCTGGAACACTGAGCAAGTACTAGTACTGAGTTTCAGACATATTTGTCCATGTACAAAAAGTAGTGAGTTTCTGTCTGGCAGTCCTAATGTTACTACTGTGCTGCCATGATGCAGTCTGACTCACTATGTGTAGCTTCCACATGATGAATCTAGATCATGTCAGGGCATTTCAACTAGAGCTGAACGATTAATTGCATTTGCAATAATATGTAAAATGTGAATCGCAATGTGTGCAATTACAATGTGCTCACATAAAAAAGAGAGAGAGAGAACGGACCACTGGAATCCATCAACTTTTCATGCTGAATCTTAACCTGTTGTCCAACGGCCTCTGGCTCGACAGAACAGTCAGAAACTGACTCAACTGAGACTTCAGTCTCGAAGAGAAACAGCACATCAGCTGTGTGGAATTATTTCGGTTATAAGAAGGAAGATGCTGAGCAGCATCAGGCGTTGCACAGAGCACGTCGTGCTATTGTTGCTACTTCACAGGGCAACACCACAAACCTCCTCCAGCACTTAAAAAAAAACACCACAAAGCCATTTAGTTTAACTTACGTACAATTGTATGGTTAAAATACCGAGCACCAGTGAGCCACACACGCTAAACCAAGACAGGTATCATTGCGCAAAATGTTTTAAAGTGTCGCTCCGTATGAGCTGAGCTCTAAACGGCACGGGGAAATGATTCAGCATCTTCGTAGTGTAGTGGTTATCACATTCACCTCACACATGAAAGGTCCCTGGTTCAAAACCAGGCAGAAACATAACTGTTACTTCTATAATCCAGCTTCTGTGATATTCTCCTGTGTGGCATTAATAAGATCTTAATTTCTGTCATCTCTGAAGTAGAATAGACTGATGATGGAGGAATTCTAACTTTCACAGATGATCTCTTTTTGTACGAATCTTTATTTTCAAACACTCCCATAAATCATTAGTTTAAGTCAGAATCTGTCTTCAGACTGTATTTAGATAATGGGCTTAACACAGTGACATACTATCACGGTGATAGGCCCCAGTATAATAATAATAATATGGCAATTTATACAGCGCTTTTCTAGACACTCAAAGCACTTTACGGAGACCATTATTCATCCATACCCAGTCATACCGGTGGTGGTAAGCTATGATAGCCACAGCTGCCCTGTGGCAGGCTGACGGCCCTCCGAGCAGGAATTGAACCACCGTACTAAGTGGTTGGTAGACGGCCGCTCACCTACTGAGCCACTGCCGTCCATATTTACGCCACTGGTTTAACACAGAGGTCTCTTACAGCCTCCAATAGACATTTGAGGACGTGCAGGTTTGCAGGTTGCTGTTTGCTTCATAGTCTGAGGTTTTTATGTAAACAGTAAACAGCTGATTAAAATTAGACTCAGTTTTAATCATCAACTGCTTATATAAATGGATGGAGTAAGTGATTCTAAAAAATAAGTCAAATTCAAAAGAGCAAAAAAGTGCAATACTCCTGCCAACCACTAGATGCTGGCTCCAAAAGACTGACTCCAACTGACTTCAATAAAAAAATTGTCATTTTCAATCCGGAAATGTTCAGTCAATACATTTTTTCCACAAGTCATTATGATGTCATTAGTTAATGTCAACATCTCTAAATAGATATTAGAGTGAGAGAAGGGGAGGATTTAGGGGCGGGGTTAGTTTCTTTGACAGGTCTGTTGTCCAATGAGAGCAGCAGTGTGGTTTGAAGACTCATTCACCAATCAACTCCAGGCTGATACACACTGAACAGTGACCTCAAGTACAAGGGTCACACCCACCTTCTGACTCCTCCCTTCATATCCAAATATGGTCACTTTTCCCTCTCAAACAACACGATGACGTTCAAATACCACACTACTAACGGGTGAGGTCAGGTTAGATTTATCCATTCTACAAACAGTCTATGGTTTTAATATATTTTTATTTCCTGCACAGATCCATTCATGTTACTGAACACTTTGATTTTGTCCTGCAGGGAAGTTAAAACACTCATTCTTTGCATAGAAACAACAACAACAATAGTAGTACTGTATGCCTTACCCCAGCTGGAGGACATCCCTCCTGCCTGTCCTGAGGACATGGGGCCCGGTCCCAGCAGTCCTGGAGACATGTTTGGGGTGTCCAGGAGACCTCCGCTGTAAATAAACAACCAGTCGTGAACCAGATGAACAGTAAATCCTCAAAAGCCTCGGACTTGGTCATTTTTCTCTGAAAGATTTGTGAGGAGTGGATAATTAAGGGCGAGTTGTTGCAGGACTTTAAAAGAACATGTTCTTACCCTCTGCCCGAGGACATTCCAGGGTCCCAATCTGGATACCTGCACACACACACACTTTTTTTAACTGTACAGACCTCTGAAGAAGACTGTTACCTTCAGTTTTTACTGATAAACAAAAACATCACAACCACCTGCTGATCTGCTGCTGACCGAGGACAACCCACTGAGACCTGGACTCCACCAGATCTCCGAGGGTCCCTGTGAGACCTGTCAGACCCTCTAAGATCTACCATCCATCATCAGTCCTGTTCCAGGACATCTAATAATTTTATTAAACCACAGGGGAAAAAAATATTCACTGCCCTCAGAGACAACAGGGAGTGACGTTACCGTGGCGTCCTGACAGACTTCAACATGTAACAGAGAATAAATGTCACTTAGTTCTTCTGCAGGTTGCCGTGATGTCTGAGGCTCATGATGGTTTCACAGTGACTCACATTTCCACCAGAAGCCGTCTGTTGTCCGCATGTCGCAGTCCGTTAATGTGCTGGTTCCACTCCTACAAACACAAACAGACCATCATCGACACTCAACAAGGAAGAGCCATGGAGACACCGAGGGGTTAAAGTCCTTATTTCCTTCAGTCTGACTGTAAGAAACATCCGAGTGATAAATGATAACTAACACGGAGTCTGCTGGAACTTCTCTGATGTGTAAACAAAGTGAGGAGGAGATAAACACGACATCACTGACTGCTTTCACCCTTCCTTCCTTGATTGTAATGTTGGGCTGATGATGTCTAGATGCCTCATGTGTAAACAAACTGCCAATTTCCATCAGTCCATGAATGTGTGTTCACACATGCAGGTCAGAGGTCACAAGGAGGAGGAATAAACTGTCCTGACTGAGCTCTATAGGCCTGCAGACTGAGACGAAGCTGCAACTTGCTGTCACATTAACTGGTGTATGTGCATGAAAATGACACAAAGTGAATTTCTGGCACTTGTTTTAAAAAGTTACTTGACTGGATGAGAAAGAACCAAATCTATCTGGAGAGCTACAGAGTAAGAAAATGAAGCTGCAACGTGATTTTAAACAAGAATATTACATGATGCAAACTGGATTCGCAGCCACTGGACACGGGGTGAGGATTAGCACCTGTCATTCACTGATGCTCACAGAAGACCCGAACTGGACTCAGGAGTCTGAACTGACACATTTATTTAGTCCAAGGAGAGAAGTGGAAGGAGGTGGGACGTACTCACCATGGTGGAATGAACATCAAAGTCACAAAGAGCGCACACATGGGGGAACATGGAGGGCATGACTCCCAAGAAGTCCTGGACTTTTCCATTTGAAGGGGAGCCAATCCTCCTCTGCATAAAGATGGAGTCCGACGGCGGCAGCCTCATGCTTAGCCCACCGTAGGAATCCTGGTGGGAAAGTTCAGAATATGGCCTCTCTCTGCTCCCACCACCACCACCACCACCACCACCGCTGTAACTTAGGTTGTAACTCCGGCTGGAGGAGACGTCCTGCAGGGAGCTGTACCCAAAGTCTGCAGAAGGCTGGGCCCGGGCTGAACCCTGACCCATAGAAGAACCACCCATTCTGCCCATGTGCCCCTCGTCCCAGCTGTCCCTTCCTCCTCGATACGAAGCATCAGAAGGCATGGAAGACGCCGCCCGCCGGTCTCCTGCATCCCCCTTACGGCTCTTGAGCTGCATGAGGATTTTTGGCAGTGTCTCCACGCTGATGTCCTCCTCTGGGATTTCAGCCAGAGCGTCCAGGTCAGAGGGCGACAGGCCCAAACTGGCAAAAAGCTTCATGGTGCTGCCAAGATTGCTGCCGCCTCCACGACGGCTCATCTGGGGGCTGCCGTCTGGGCCATCACCACCGCCACCCCCCATCCCCCCACTTGAGGCCATGCTCCCCATCTGACGACCAGAATGCTGCTCGTTCATGTTGAAGTTCAAGGTCTCTGCGGCGGCCAGGAGCCCCCGACCCACAGCAAAGTGTTTCTGAGCGTCCGCCTGCGACTTCTGAGACATGATGTCACCAAGTAACGCTCTGGCTTCAACGTGCCTCAGTACAAGAAAAAGAATGAAGTGGATAGCAAAATAAGTCTGTATCCAAGAACCAGTTGATGTCAATTAATGTCTTGTTCAAACAGTGAACTGGGTCAAAGTGAAGGGGTACTCCTCTTCTTTCTGCTGAAACACAATGAGGTACAGACAATCTTCAAACAAGGCCTCAGCTAAGACAACAGAAGCCAGTGGAGGCCATGAGCCACAGCAGCACATGGAAGAAGTGATTCATTAACAGCCATCAGAGCAGATGGAGGCTGTGAGATTACTGGAGAGGGAACATAAGAGGCAATTACAGAAAGAAGACAGAAAAGACTCAGAATTTACCTCCGACCAGGAGGAGGAAAACGGACTGGTGCAAACAGAGTGTGATGGAGACACCCTCACTGAGAAAGAGCCAGGGTAAAATATCAGAGAGATGTGTGATTAAAATAAATGTCTTTAAATGAATCACTGTATATTAAAGTCTGGTAAAGATTGAAGGAGTAAGAAGAGTCTCAAATCTCAAGAACTGCATCAAAACATTGCATAACTGTTTTGCTGTTTTCATGGAGAAACGGGTAGCAGCTATAATGAAACGCGAGTGAACGTTGTAAAAACGTAAAATCGTTGTAAAAACCTCCAGTTGGAAAGTTTAAGAAGTGTTCAATGGATTACAAACCAATGCAAACGATCCTACTCAGAATTACACTGAATGTTAAATTTTTACAACCCAGACAATCACCGCCTATTTATTTTTTATCTTCGTCGCAGTAAAGGTGCAGCATCAACAGACATTACAAAATCAAACGGGAAATAATTAAATGAGTGACATTAGCTAGCAGCTGATACTACTGTTAACATGTACGGATAACCCATCATTGGCCTGTACAGGGTTAGCCTGCTGCTACGTGCTGCTAGCCGTTAGTTAGCTAGTCAGCTCATCAAGTCGCTCTGAACTGCAGTCTGCAAGATGAGGGAGCGAAGAGACACAAATAATCAAACTACAGATGACAGATAACCAATAGGTGAGATAACCTATTGGTAATTCATAAAATTAACTGAAAACTGGTGAATAATCACTGATATGGTTGATGCTAACTTTAGCACACGTTAATGCAAACAGCTGCACGAAGGCAGCCTCATGCTACAAACTACTGAGAGCTGTTAGATGCTTAGCCTTCTTCATACCTGCGCCTCAATGTTTTCCAAACTGCAAACGAACGTATTTGCTGTTAGTTACTCAGTAAAATGCAAACATAAACTCTTACCCCAGTCTTCTCGCATGCGTAGCTGATTAACTGCGAAGTAAAGGAAAGCGTGACCATAGAACGTTAGGACCGAAGTATCGCGATATTTAGAATGATCCTGTCAACAGGTTGTTTACTTTTTTGCTGTTTTTCCGTGGGTTAGTGATGGGAAGTTTAGCACTTTTCCCTTTGTAGCCCATCTCCCAAAGAAGAGCCGGTTCTTTCGTCTCCTAAACGGCTCTTAATTTAATCGTTTATAGCCTCATATCTTAGCTTAACTTTGCAAAAATGAATGGTCTGTGTGTTGAAGACCCTTTTGCATTCAGTGTTTTTATGAGAAGCCCTTTAATTGCCTCATTTTTTGCATTTACTCTGTTACAAAAGCATTCTCACTCTTGTTTGATATTTTAATCAAACTTTTTAATTGCACAAATACAAATCTGTAAATATAAAATAATTACAAAATATGGCAAACAAATCCACAGAGCAGAACCAGAACTGTTTAATCAAACATTATGAATGTATTATTATTTGATTTCACAGTGAGCACTCTGCTTTGCAGCCGGATGCTGCTTCTTTTACAGGTGTCACTCATACTTGTATGTTTTCATGGCTCACCAAGAGGAGCGCTCCTCTCCTCTCCGCTGTCTGCTGCCTCACTCACAGTGGAGCATCTGCCCCGGCTCAGTTTTCACATAATGCTATGATCCCATATATCCTCACATGCTGGCCAATCAACACAATCAAATCAATCAAAGTTCTGCCATGAGCAGAGCTGGGGCTAATCCACTGTGAGACCTAAGCACAGTCAGCAGCACAATGAATCTTGTTTGATAAGAGTTGGCTCTTCTGATTCACTACATCAGCACTCAGAGTCGCCTTTTTTGCACATGACACAACACTACTGTGGATGTAACCGTTAAATAGAAAACAGTGGCTCTTGGTGTCAGCTTTATCCTAATGCTTCATTCTGTTTAGTAAAATCCAACAGTTTCTTATCAAATAGACTCGTGGCCATCACAGTTTGGACTATGGTGTTGCCTTCACAGGAACTCTGGAAGTTCCTACTTCAAGTTCTGAAACTGTCCCACCAGACAAAACTATCCATGCCCCTTACTTTCAAGAATAATAAAGAGTTTAGAAATGCACGAAATAAATACAGTCATGCTTGATAAGTGAAACTTTACAGTTTCTACATCAAAATTATAAAATAGTAAATTGGATGTGTCACCAGATGGTGGGCAGTTCAACTAGAACAGGGTTTTCTTTGTTGGACTGTTTTATTTGAAAGCTGTTCCGATTCACCAGTATATAACTGACAGTATACACACACACACACACATATATATATATATACACATAGATATCGTGTGCACCAGATAGTATCACATGCACATGAGATATTATCTGGTGCACACCAGATACCAGCACTTTTTGTAACTAACTAGATAGCATTTCCAGTATACAGAAGATGCTGAATTTCCTGGTCCACCTTAAAGTAGCATAACACCTGTGGATGGCGGTGTTCAGTGACTTTAAAGCTAATTCATGAACTGAAGAATTAAACAAATTATCTATACTCTTCTGTATACCACAAATGTTATCTTGTGTGCATGAGCACTAGATACTGGCACTTTTTTTTCTCCATCAAATTTCTTTTTCTTCATGTCCCTTTAGGGGCATGTAAAAAAAAAAGAAGAAGAAAAAAATCGGACACGTTGTACTGAGGGATTTATAGCAGATCAGGACTATGTCCAAGGCTACTAAATTTAGACATATCAAATCTTTATTTCACTTTATTTCACAATAGAGGGTGAAGTCTGCTTAATAAAACCTAAAATTTAAAAACTAGGATTTATCAGCAGCTGGGGCACTAAATGATGAGAAAGATGTCACTAATTGTGTCTAATTTTAGAAATATATTAACAGGATTAATCTTAAATCAATAAATAAGTAGCCAATTAAATTTTTTTCCAAAAATATATTTTTAGAAGTGGAAGTTTTCTAGTTATTTAGATGTGTCTGAAGTTATTTTACCTTAGATGTAAATTTACTGTGTAGGTTTTTGCCTGTTTTTAAAAAAAAATACTGAAAAATATCTGTAAACTAGGAAATGCATTTCTGAAGAAAATCCGCGGCAATGCTGAAAGCTTAAATACTTTCCCAAAAACTGCTTAAAAATGCTCAAGAAAAAGTAGAAACTTGGAAATAGGAAAAGTACAAATAGCACAAGAGGTATTAAAACTAGAAAAAAGTAGAAAAGGTATAGAAATTAGAAAAAGAAAACAGTACAAGAGTCGACAGTAGAAATGTAGAAAAAGTAAAAACACTAGAAGAGGAAAACGTGGAAAGGCAAAGGTTGAGAGAGTAGAAATAGAAAATAGAAATAGCAGATGAGGTAGAATAAGTAGACAAGTAGGAAAAATAATAGAAGTAGAAAGAGCAGAGGTGGAAAAGTGAAAAATAATAGAAACTGTAGAAAAGCAGAAGTTGTAGTAATGGTAAACACGTACTATTCAAGAATGTAGGCTGTCCCTAAAGGCAGCACAGCGGTTTGACCAATCAGGATGGAGGTCAGAGTGACGCAGCACATGTAAACAAACAGGGGCAGCCATTACTGTTTCAAACAGCTGACCGTTTTTTCTACTGCTTCGAAGAAAAACAGCTCCTCAGGTATTTCCACTGGTAAAAACACAGAGTGTGGGTTTGTTGCATGGTTGGGATGTCGTCGTGTGCCGGTGGCCGCGTGTTGTCTCGCGCAAACCCGCCGTTTCCCAGTGTGTTGACTGTAAAAATGTCGGTGGCGTCAGGTAGCTGCCTTCTGTTGTTGTCTGTCAGACAGCGGCCATCACAGCCAGCCCGGGCCGCACACAGCGCCGCGTCCTCCCCTCGCATTAACCGTGTCCCCTCCGTGTCCTCCGCAGAGTCGCAAAGCGGACCGCAGCTGACACCAGCGGGCTGAAGGACATGAAGGACCCGAGCATCAGCAGCGTCGCTCCCAACATGACGATCGGCACCGAGGTGATCCTCAGCAGCCAGTTCGGCTCCGACGAGAACCCCTTCGCGGAGTACATGTGGATGGAGAACGAGGAGGAGTTCAACCGGCAGGTGAGGAGCAGAGCCGCGGGTCACCTGGTCCGCAGGTACTCGGGGACTGACTCCGGAGACGGTCAGTTCAGAGGACAGAGAGGGTCAAAGTTCACAGACACAAAAAGTGGTTGTTTTAAAAACGTGACGTTTAATGTACTCTTCAAAACTGTGTTGTTTCACTTCAGGTCTCTGTTCATAAACATAACAACACATTTTAAGTGTAAACCTGATTTTGTATGTCACTTTCCACACTACACCACAAATGGTGGCTTTTTACAGGAGGTTATGTCAACACCAAAAACAATAAATTGCACTTTAAGATGGAAACAAGATGTTTATTTGGCTCTTAAAGGAAAAATACAGCCAGAAATTGTGTTTTCATTCTAAGCAGAAAGTCCACAAAGTGACAGGTAACAGTATTTTAATGTGAAAATATGTTTCAGTTACATTTAAAGAAGAATTACACCTTAAACTGGTGTTGACTAACACAGACTGTTTATAGAAATGGATGAAGCAAGTATGTCTCAAAATTGAGGTCAATGTAGAAGTGCAATACCTTACTCCTGACAGCCATTAGACGCTAAAGAAAAAGCAATTCAAATAACGTTAAAATAAACTGAAATTGAATTTTATTTTTAGATTTAAGGAAAATTACACCCAGAATTGATGTCATTTTAATTTGAAAACTGGTGTTTAATGTGTACTTAAATTGAAACGACAGCCCCACACAGGCTGTTTGAAGTGGATCTTACACTCAGCGTCCGCAAGCACAAAAAATCTGGTGGTTCGAAGGTCAGCTTGGGTTTTTCTGTGTGGAGTTTGCAAAGACGTGTTTGTGAGGTGAATTGATTACTCATAGGTGTGAGTGTGGTTGGTTGTCTGCCTCTTTGGGTTGTCTCTGTGATGGACTGATGACCTGTCTCGTGTATCACACCTGTCGTCCATTGGCAGCTGGGATAGGCTCCAGCCCCATTACCCAGTTGGATCAGCTTGTTTGATCAAACACCATTGACATGAAAAAACAAACAGAATTACTTGACTTTTTAAGGTGGAAATCTTCTGTATGAGGATGTTCTGGATTTGTTTTTTGATCCCGGTGTGTGTGTGTGTGTGTGTGTGTGTGTGTGTGTGTGTGTGTGTGTGTGTGTGTGAGTGTGTGTGCATGCTTCATACTGAACAAGGACATGAATGATGACACG
>OOFC01033307.1:0-17294 GCA_900323345.1 Pseudochromis fuscus | reverse complement strand
GAAAAGGAATAGGGGACGACGAGCGCGTCCCCTAAGGCCACCTCTCAAAGCCCTAAACATGTACAGTGGTACTCGGTGTATTGAGCCCTATCTGGTGATATAGGGGTTGGCGGCCAATTTGTTTCTGTTCTCAAAAAAATTTCCCCAAAAAAATTTCATGGGGTAACAGACAGAAAACTCATTAAACCACCATAGCTGGATTACTGGACATTAGACCTTTCCAATGATATATATATGCGTTGCCGTAGGCAACGCCTTATTGTTTTTGTTACGTTTTTTTATTATTATTATTATTATTTTTCTTCTATCCATGTTTTTTTGGAATAACTCGACGATTCATCGACGAAAAGTCCCCAATTTTTGCATCCCATTTAAGAATCCGGCGACACACGAGAAAATATAGGTTGCCATTTTGGATTTAAAAAATTGGCGCCACAGCGCCCCCCCGAACTTGACCAACGCATTGCGCCTATGGGACACCCCGAAAACTTTAATTTGTCGTAGACAAACGATATTCGGCACAGTGATGGGTCATGGGATGGCAAACAAAAAATTATATTACGCGGTTGCTAGGCAACCAACAGGAAGCCAGCTATATAAGGCTTTTCGAGAGACCAGGCGCCGAAGGCGCCATTCCTTGCCATCGCATTTTATGTAACTCCTCCTAGGAAACTGAAAGCAGACTCACCGTAGTCACTGCACAACATCTACACGAGTTGGACAACAAAAGTTATTCCATTGTTTTAAACAAAAATCAACGGTGTTACCGTGGCAACGTCACGAATTCAAGGTACATTTTTGACCCTCACCAAGACCACTAAATGAGTGATAACTCAGTCGTTCTTCGACCGATTTCAGTCAAAATTTTATCATGCGTACAGACCCGGACTCCGGATAGATTGAATTCAGAAAATTAAAAATGGGCGCAATAGCGCCCTCGCTAGGCCACAAAAATCAATTGCATGGTGTCATAAAAATAAACTTTGTCGTAGACAAATTTCACTTGGCACGTCCATTCATCACGTGACCCCGATTAGAAAAGTGTATGGTGACCACGTCCCATGTCCATGTTGCCGTGGCAACCACCCCAAACAGGAAGGCCGCCACATTAGATTTTGGCGCCGAAAGCGCCATTTTTTTTGGTAGCCATTTATGTAACTTCTCCTAGGATTTTAATTGCATGGACACTCTTGATCGCTCCACATCATCTACAGTAACCAACCGAAATCTCTGTGCCGCGCTGCGCTCTAAGCGAGGGCCTTTTATCGCCGCTTGCGGCTATATTTATTATTATTATTATTATTATTATTACTATTATTATCATTATTATTACCTCACTTAACTCTCTACAGCCTACATCAGGTTATTGAATGAGTTAAGTTAAACTTGATGTGAACTAACCAGTGCTGCAATGGCCAATAATGAAATTCAACGTAAACATTCAAGGTTGTGCTGTTTAGACATATTTACTTTCATATTGAATTTAATCCTTATTTCTTTATTCTTATTCTTCTACACAGTTCTTGTCCATTCTGTGCACTATGAGGAACTATAACTGACCCAATATCCCAGGGATCAATATTCTGATGCTGATTCCTCTGAGGCATTAAATAATACTTTATTTAATTGTCCATCCTCCGGTCAGGATTCAGGTTTTATCATTATTAAAAATAACATTTTTTTTAAGTACACTGCAGCCGAATGTTTTAGTATGTAAAATTTAAATTTGCTGAAAATAATTATTTCATATCTAATTTTTGGAGCAAACATGGTCTCAGCTGCCTTCACATCAGATCCCCTGCAGTGTTTCAGGGCGTTACCAAACCGGCCACGAATTTACTCTTAAGCTTTAAGTAACTGATTATTGTTGTTGTTGTTGCTGTGCACTACTGCATTTTAAAAATCACCCCAATAAATGCTGTTTTGTTTATATCCAGACCTGTGACCCAGTTCTTTATTCATTATTTTTGTTGTTTTTCCCCATTTTGCACATTTTTTTGTCGTTTGTTATGTTTTTCCACACATCTTACTGGGTCAACTTAACCCAGCATGCACTTAGACCAATATTTACCCATGGGTTAAAAGCAACCCCACATTTTTTTGGGGTGAAACATTCACAACTGCATAATGCTTGAAATTTAAATTACAGCAGAAAGTTGTTGCTTCACGCACATTACTGTAACTAGCTTCTTTCTTATACTCGATTGAAATGAAATGAAAGTTAAAAAAATATATACAATACCTTAAAAAAAGAGGCAAAAACATTTGTTATGGTTCTTTATATTTATCTCTCTTGCTTGCTGCCTGTCTGAAGAATGGGATTGCAGCTCCCATATAAAACACAGGAATTATCACTAACTTCCATTTTTATTCATAGCTTAACAGGAACCTTTTACCATATTATCAGGGTGGGTACATGAAAGAGGCACTTAAAATATACACAAACTCACACATCTCATAGTACGAAGCCACACTACAAATGACAGAGCATGGCGCCAGTAAGAGGCTTATGGAAATAATGGAAATAGTGTAGCTCCTGTGGCGATGATATGCTTGCTGTAACAGAAAGGGAAAGAGGCTGGTATTTACCAAGATATCTCCTGGACTCATGTAAAGCAGAGCGGTGGCTGTCCTGAGCCTGACTGGAGGGAGGGGAGACAGAGATGCTGTCACAATGGTGAGCTCCGATAAACCCCTACAGGGCGAGGACAGAAAGGCATCAAGTGAGAAGTCGTCTGATGCTCCTCCTGTGCCACTGGAGAGAGACTGTGTACAGAATAATTACATGCAGGAGACTTAGACTCAGAATGTATCACTGGTCATTTGAGAGCTCTCAAAAATCAGATACATAATTTCCTTATACCCAGAGTATAGATGGAGAGAGGAAATGAAACAAGCATCCAGACCACAGAGCTGCTGTGTACACACTGCTTATTTATTTTCATAAACTGTTTACGGTTCTGTAACTGGGAAGACACTGCAAGTGTCTAAATGTTCACTATAAATTCCACGCAAATCTTCCTAGCTGCCAAAATGACAGAAAAAAATTATGATGCTCAACATAAGTCAACAAGTTTTGATTTCTTAGTTCACTGCAATGAGATTCATAAACTTCAATTAGCAACAAATGAAGAATATTTTAAAGAGGACCTATTATAGTAATTTCCAGCTATATATTTATAATGTTGTCGTCCTCTAGAGGTGTCTCATAGAATGCAGTTCAAAAATGTTCATATTTAACTTACAATGACCATTTATACAGGTCCTGATTTTATCCTCTGGAGCTGTTTTGACCCCCTCTCACTTCTTAAGAGCCCACTTTCTTCTGATTGGTTAACACCAGGGAAAGTGACAGGAGGTGAAGCCTGAGCCTCCAGCAGGTGACTAAACAAAGTAACTGAAAGAAACAAACCCAACATAATTTACTGTTATCTTGAACAAAAAACTTTCTTCCTATCTTATCCTATCCTTCTTTTTTAACCACCTTATTATATCCTAGTACATTAAAAACTAAACATCCGTGAAATCACATAGAATTCTGTAATCTAAAAACACAAACTATTTATTTACTTTATTCTTGGATTAATAAAGTTTTGTTAAGCTGACAAATATTTCCAGTGAGGTAAGGGCCATGTGACACCATCAGTTTTAATCTTTGTACTTTAGTGTTTCTGTACTGGATTAAACTGAATATTTTGTGTGAAAGCTGCTTCCAATAAACTTTGTAGGTGAGGTTTGGGAAGTTGGACCCAGTGCATACTGAAGCTTCTGACTGTAGTATTGTCACAGTCCGCAAGAGGTCAGTGTGACGATGCATTATAGGCAGTGAACATACTGAGCCACCATAAGTCTGCTTTTGTACATATAAATATGGGTAAAGAGAAGAGCCAAGTGTGAAGTTAAAGACTACCTACAGTGGCAAAAAATTATCTAAAGAGAAACAAAAACTGGGCTCGTCCGGGATTTGAACCCGGGACCTCTCGCACCCAAAGCGAGAATCATACCCCTAGACCAACGAGCCACATATATAGAGGCGGACATGCTGTGTTAAACACGTTTCACATCAAATATTACCTCGGATCAATAATGCTACTAAACAATTAACAATCTAGTCTGTAGCCCCCCCCCCAAAAAATGAAGGATGACACTTGATGACACTATTCCTTTTTACTGTCTCTTCGTTGTTGCTACGCTAACCCGCGCTGGAAGTCAAAACAGGAAGTGGTCTCTTCCAAAATAAAAGCATCAAAACTAAAACCCGGAAGTTAACCATAGCTGCTTGCGACCAAGGCAATAAGCTCCAAAATAAAAATACTAGTTATCTTTAGCAAACAAATAAATTAACTTAGGGTTATTTACATAGTCAACACAATGAGATACAATGAGAGGTTCAACATTAACTAACGTCAGCTTAACTTGCCCGGAAAATACTCTTCCTCACGTGCGTATAAAATAAGCTTTAAATGGCAAATAGTCTCGTCTATTTTTAGATTACCACATATCTTAATTAACAAAACTATGTTCGAAGGGAAGCTAACACTAACTCTGATTACGAGCTAGACACACATCTGTTTATACATAACTGATTAGCTATCAGATAGCAGACAGAAGTCATACCTACTTTACACATTTTACACTAGACACTCATACATTTTCTTCAGTTTTCTGCTCAGCATGTTTGTTAATGATTTTAAAACATCGTTTTTAAAAAGCTTTGAAAAAAGCAGCCTTCTGGCACCATCTCTGAGCCAGCTACATATAATGCAGCTTCAATTTAATATTGCTGTGCAATAAAATATTGTATTCTGTGCATATCGCTCATGGGTATTTTCCAGTGTATCCAGAGTATTTTCCAATTTTAATTCTTTTTCTGTTATCAGTCAATTTTTGCACATACAAAAACCCTTCATACATTTAGTAACTTTTAACTCCATTTCACTCTATTTATATTGTGCCACAGATGATGTGGCATTTGCAACTGGGTCCGTGAACAAATAATTATTATTAGGCTATGTTCAACTACTTTCCCCCCACATATACAATTCAACCTTTTAAATTGCAATTAATTACAATGGTAATTCTTTATATTATAGGTATTCATTATGTGTCTGTATAATAATGTTTTTTTTAATCTTATTTATGTGCACTTTTAAAATTTCTCCATTTCATCACATGCACAATCACACACACAGTACAACAAGCAGTCAAATTATATTTGTTACAGTGTAAGGAGGCAGCCATTCTTGCTTTACCAGCTGATGGTAGACAGTTCTGTGCCACTGTGCAAACCACAGACAATATGGTGCAGACCCAGGCTGACTCTCATAAAATAAAGCTTGTTAGGCTTAACATTAAAAATGTTAGGTTGTTTTAACCCAGAACTGGATCAATATTGGAGTAACTACATGCTGGGTTAATTTAACTCAGAAAGATGGGCAGTGTAAACATTTTGTTAGGTAATAAGAATAAAGAACTGACTAAAAATTACAAAATGTTGGGGAAAAACAATAAAATGTTGGATAAAAACTACAATATGTTGGGTAAAAATTATACAATGTTGGGTAAAAACAATAGAATATTGAGTAAAAACAACAAAATGTTGGGTCAAAACATAAAATCATTGGTACAAACCCCAAACATGTTGGGTTAAAACTATAAAAACTATAAAATGTTGAAGAAAAAACAATAAAACGTTGGGTAAAAACAGACCATCTACAACCGAGCATGTAGGTCCAATTTTGACCCGGTTCTGGGTTAAAACAACCCAACATTTTTATTGTGTTATTTTCACCAAAAATTCTCCCAGCACTGAGAGCTTGATCTTTTATATGTGGTGATGATATATGACAAATAAACTTTGCATGTTGCTTGTTTGTTCCTATTTGCTTTGTAAGAATTCATATACTTTGCTCAACATGTTTTTGAGTTTTTCATTATAGCTATTCTATTCATAATGTGTGTCAGAAGAGGATGATACAAAGAAATGACATTGAATCTTGGTGTTTTGATGATAATGTTATTTTTATTTTACTTAATTTTTATCTTTTATATTTGGAAATAATTTCTGAGGTCAAGGTGTATTTTCAATTTCCCTTGGGATTAATAAAAAATATCATAATATGTTCATCATCACTATCACCATTTTATATATGTGCATATGTGTATTTAATTCCCTCCAAAAAAATGAGCTGGTAGTTTTATAAATTTAAATGAACAATATACAATAAACATTTATTTCCATTCTTTACCTGTCATTTGTATTTACATTTTTTTTAAACAATGTTGGTAGTTTGTTACTATTTGCGTTGTAAGGTTTGATATACTCATCGTGTGTTTGGGGGGATTCATTACAGCTATTCATAACAAAGAAATTAACGTTGTATCTCGATGTCTTAATGTTTTTTTTATTATTATTATTATTATTTCCATGCACATCTACCAGCTGATAGTGAGCAGTGGTGACTGGACAATGTGTGTGTTTGAGTGCAGACCCGGGCTCAGTGTGTGTGGCTGAGCCCGGTGCATTGTGGTCCATGAGCTAAACGAAGGGAATCTGAAGAATTTGAGGTGTCCGCCAAGTCTCCTGTTCCCCGGCAGCTCGTCTCTCTGTACCTCCGTCTACACTCTCCTCTGTGCGGGCAGACGGTAAGATAACACTTCCCAGCTCTTCATCACTTATTCATCTCCCAGTGTCTCGCTGCGGTAGTTTTCTAGTTGTCGTGTGGCCGTTTAACCGACGACGCTACCGTTAGCCGTTGAAGTTAACGTCCTGCAGGAGAGCTAGTTAGTTAGTACTAGTTAAAGCTATGCTAAGCTCGCCGGTTTGCCGAGCTGCTAGCTGTTGGCTGTTAGGTTGGTAAATGTTCAGTCTGTGTTCTTGGTAACTCGATGGTTGTTACGGTTATTGCAGAATTAACCGTTGCTAATTAACAAGCTAATATCCAGTACCGGAAATTAGCTAGCTAGTAACCACTGTTATAGTTACTATTGTTTCAAACTAGCTTCTAAAGCACCTTTTACACGGTATACATTCAGCTAATATATCGTTCAATCTAAAAATAACTATTTTATATGTCGTGTTGAGTGGTTTTCAGTCCAACACTCTTCTTGTGGGTGTGTGTCTGACAGTTTCAGTTCATTTATAGGACGTTTGAATAAAACACAGCCGGTTACAGCACGACAGCTATCAACAAAGTAGTAAACAAATGTGATCCAATGACACAGATTTTAGGATTAATAGTATAAGCTTAATCTGTTTTCGTGATAGTGGGACGCCGCTGAATTGCAGCCACCTAAAGCAGGAAAGAGTTTTTTTGTGGTGAGACTCAGCAGAAACTCTCACAAGTCATTCAGAGCACAAACCAGACATCCTGTCTCTCACACACTGAATGAGGCCTGTAGCTGTGTGAATGCATTAGTTACCTCTGTGTCAAAAGCGTCAAACAGGCCAGATCTGTGGTGAAATTAGATTTCTGTGACTGGCTGTTTTTGGCTCTCACTGTGTGATAGCAGTCTGTTTCTTTCAGGTTTATCAAGGAGGAAAAATGTCTCAGGCCGACAAAATGAAGGTAGGACATGTAAAAAGTTATTCCATCTGAATTGATAAAGTTTGCTGTCACACCAGATTCCTGCCTACGCCTCAGTGGCTGACCTATACAGCTGTCTTAGCACGAGTTGGAATGAGAAAGTAAGGTTGTGTGTTACTGATAAGCCCTTTTTCTAAATAAATGTAAATGTTCCTTATTCATTTCTGTGCATTGTGTTGCTCACAACAGCAATATTTCTGTGTTATTAATGTGAATGTAAGTTTCAGTGAGCTTCTCCTCTTTCTCATGAGTTACTGATTCAGCTTCATACAGCTGAAAAGGCCAAAGGCAGTTTAAGAACACACTGCTTATCAAGCTTATCAGTGCCAACCTTTACTGAAAGGACGGGAAATGCAGGGTTTATACATGACTGTGAATAGATTAACTAAATAAAGTGTACCTATTGCATTTTATTAGAATTTTCCACTGTCTAGCGTAGTTACCAGGGCCTGTTAAATGCATTGTCTGACTAGCTGTGTGTAGTAAAGGGCCATAAACAGTGGACTGATGGAGAGGTGGAAGGTCTTTTGCAAATAGTCCAGAGAAGTTACTGCTGCTCTCCTAAATACCCTGTTTGTTCATGAGCAGATGTTTCCTCAGTGACTTCAGCTCCAGCACTGATAATTATCAATTGTCATGTCCTAACCCCAGCCCTGATTTATCTTGTAACAGAAAAAATGTTTAAAGTGATGCTTATGTGCAAAGCGTCCCTCTTTCATTTTAAGCTTTAATGTCACCAAACGTGTTGCTCCTAAATCTCATTATACTTTTTTCTTTCTTTCTTTTCCTGTCTTTTTACAGCAGGGACAGTTCACCAACCCTGAGACCCCAGGGTACGTTGGATTTGCAAACCTGCCTAATCAGGTTCATCGCAAGTCTGTAAAAAAAGGTTTTGAGTTCACCCTTATGGTTGTAGGTGAGTGTTTTATCACTTCTTTCAGACCATTTTCCATTGTGTCCTCCTTTTTGTGTGGCTGGTTTTATTTAGTTTGGAAAATGATAGTGTAACTCAGTGATAACAAGGTTCGAGCTAGACAGCAGGAGTAAACATGGACATTTGAGGAATGCATTTAGATTTTTGGCTCATGCTATTGAGATGAATTTATGGTGAGATCTTGGCCTGTTGCCTGAACAATATCCAGTTGATGCTGTTGTATGCTCCCTTTTTATAATAGCCATCTACATTACCATTTCATAGATCTTTGACTTTTCATTTGTTGACTTCTTTTGCTTGTTGTTTGTTGTGAATAAGGTGGTTGTTTTGTCTTTGACATTGTCCTCTGTAATTCATCGGTGTCTCTTAGTATGTGAGAAGTTTCTTTGTTCTGTCAGTTGAAAATTTCCAGTGTCACATCTGTGTAGTTGCTCAGCTGGCGTCAGCTGTAAACGCTTGATGTGAGATCTGTGACTGTGTGAACCTCTGTGCTCGTCAGTGATGGGGGAGGGTGGAAGCTCCCCTGAACACTGCTCATCCTCCTGCTTTAAAATAAACCAGAGTGGAATGCAGTCTGTGTGCCTCCAGGGACTGATTCACACGGTGGACAGTGAGGCCTGCTGCTCTTTCTACTGCAAGAATATTCATTGAGAGCTGATTTAACCCTCTGTTTGACCCCGGACTTAAATAAATCAGCGTTTTCCTGTAGGATCAGCACGCTGCAGTTCTTTCTCCACAGATGGAAATAATGCAGTTACATTGAAGATTAAAATAAAATCGTCATTGTCTTCATTAAAACACTGGAACATTTTCTTTCACTGTCTTTTCCTGTCCCACATCCACCTGAACATACATTTTCTTTAACATAAATACCAATTTGTGTTTCCCATGTCAGACGTTCTGGCAGGTTGCCAGTTAGGGATGTAGTACAGAGTTCAGTAAACGGTCCTGGTGGGAACCACAGTAGCAGCAGCATTCCTGTGTAAAGCACACAATCAGCTGTTTGTGTCTCAGCATCTATAACGTGACCATGACATTAAGGTACATTTCTTACAGGTACTTTCTTTAATTGTGTTCAGTGCTGCTGCTTTAAATAACTGCTGCAGTGTTATGGGTTCACTAGACAGACATCTGTAGTATCACTTAAAACATGTTTGTCTGGTTTCTTTTGGCCTGATTTTCAGGCTGATATCAGGCCATTTTGTTTTTCCTGAGTACTTCATAATAATTCTGAAAGAATCTCTGAACAAATCAGAAATGTATACAATGTAATACATGTATACATGTATTGATGTAAATCGAAAGGCTTTAATCTGTTAAAATTCATGTTGTTTCATGTCCTGTGTTTAGGTGAGCGTAACTTTTTATGTTGTGTTCATCCAGTTAAAGAGGAAACTATTGGAGATTTTGTTTATTAGTTATTTATAGGTATTGTATATCATAAAATACAATATAATCTCAATTTAAAATAGTTTCTTCACTTGTAGATCCCATGCAAAGACAGTATAAAGCTAGAAAAGCACATCTGACGTGGTGCTAATGGTTTTGAAACTCCAACCATTCAGTGTTCTTCCTCTTCACTCTCAGCACTTTAAGGTTACTGGCTGTTTGAGAACACTTGCACTTCTTCCTCGAGCTGCAGTAATGTGTACTCAGCCACCTGATTAATGCTGAAGTCAGATTTAGTATCATGTTGATGTGTGTTTCTGTGTGGTGTGAGGCCTCCTGTGCGTCACAGGCAGATGCCTTGTTTCCTGCAGCACAGCGAGGATCTCTTTGTTCTTTCTGTTGAACTCTGCATCAGAAAAGCTTTGCAACCAACCAGCGCCTGACTGTGTCTTTTGTTATTTTTAGCAATACATTCAGCACAATGTTCATTTACTTTATCAGTTTGATCCTGTCTGCTCATAATACTGACACTGGCCACATGATTGTTTCACTGTCCTCTGTTGTCTAAAGGTGAATCTGGACTTGGAAAATCCACCTTGATCAACAGCCTGTTCCTCACTGATCTTTACCCTGAGAGAGTCATTCCTGGAGCAGCAGGTAAAAAACATACATACACTTGATCATTCAGGCTTTCAGTGATGTTTTTTAGTTGTTTGGAACTTGTAAATTTAACAGTCATTTTGTTATTGATTGTTCCCTCTTACAGAAAAGATAGAGAGGACGGTTCAAATCGAGGCGTCAACGGTAGAAATTGAAGAGCGAGGAGTGAAGCTCCGTCTCACTGTGGTGGACACTCCAGGATACGGAGACGCCATCAACAGCCAAGACTGGTATGGAAGTGTTTTAGGGTGTGGGCTGATGAGTAGATTGGGTATTTTTGAATTGTAATTACAGTCTTCTTCCTGTGATCATGCGACCAGTGATGATCCACTAACATCAGAAAGTTAAAAATAAAAATGTTTAGAAACGTTAGAAAATCAGTAATTGTAGGAGAGTTTATTTTTAATCCGCTGTGATTTCAGTGTTTAGTGTGATCCCTTTTTTTTTTTTTCTTCATCCAGTTTCAGCACCATCATCAGCTACATTGATGACCAGTTTGAGCGCTACCTCCATGATGAGAGCGGCCTGAATCGTAGGCACATTGTTGACAACAGAGTTCACTGCTGCTTCTATTTCATCTCCCCACTTGGACATGGGTGTGTCCTGCCATACAAACATACACAAACTAATACAATACACAATAACACAATCAAGGTCCTCTGAATATTAGTAAACATATTTAACTTGTGTCACCAGTCTTTACTTGAATTCCTTGTCTCTCTGTGACCTTGTGTGTGTTTCCTGTCCCAACCAGCCTGAAACCTCTTGATGTCCAGTTCATGAAGGCCATTCACAACAAGGTCAACGTGGTTCCTGTCATCGCTAAGGCCGACACACTCACCCTCAGAGAAAGGGAGAGGCTCAAGCGCAGGGTGAGAACGACAGAGTTGCTCATTGTTCAGCGACTTTTCCAGTTCCTGAGTTGGAACAGTAGTAACAGCATCATGTAATCATGGTGTATCAAAGTACTGCACTTACAGACCCAGTCAATGTTCATGTCAGGATTTGTTAATATCTCTCTAAAAGAAGTTTCCATGTGTCCAAGATAACAGATCCTTACTGTCGTGTTGTCACTTTCATATTGGTAAGATTCTTGATGAGATTGATGAGCACGGTATCAAGATCTATCACCTTCCTGATGCTGAGTCGGATGAAGATGAAGACTTCAAAGAGCAGACCAGGATCCTCAAGGTAACCTCTGCATTCTCGAGAAAAGTGTTTAAATGTATTTGGATTTCTTCCTAGCGAATGGGGATTTTTTTTGTTTCAGGAACAACATTTTGTCTCATTATATTGTCTGTTTGGTGGTTATACCATGACAAAACCACTGCTTTTCTCGTCCAGGCCAGCATCCCATTTGCAGTGGTAGGATCCAACCAGCAGATCGAGGCCAAAGGAAAGAAGGTCAGGGGCCGCCTGTACCCCTGGGGAGTGGTGGAAGTGGAGAACCCAGAGCACAACGACTTCCTCAAGCTGCGGACCATGCTGATGTAAGTGGTAGAGGAGGGAAGGCAGGCTGTAATCCACAGCTTTGAAATGTTTGTGATGGGAATAAGGTGACATTGAGGGGTAATAACCTACTGCTCTATGGATATACTACAATCCTTTTTTCCTACAAATGCAGCAGAAAGTCAGATCAGTCAAAGTGTAGAGAGAGTTTGCCAGGATGTCTTTATTTTTCATGTTGTTTTTTTTTAAGCCAATACTGATGCAGATGTTTAAAAAAAATCAGCATTGTATTTCTGAATAGATTTTATGGTAGATAGTCTCTGAAACCAGATAGCTCTCAGCCCAGTCCTCCAGAAGGAGAGCAGCAGAGCTAGACATTGCCCAAATGTCTGTGCAAGTGTATTCATTGTTTGATGCCTTTTCCACCACCTCACAGAACCCACATGCAGGATCTACAGGAAGTAACCCAGGACCTGCACTACGAGAACTTCCGCTCGGACCGCCTCAAACGGGGTGGCAGGTTGTCATCCCATGGTTACGTTCTGCCTCTGTCTCCTGCGTACGTACTTGTCTGTCAGCTTGCTTTTCCGCACCTCCCCCACCTCAAACAGCAAAGCTCTGAGGAGAATATACAGAAATCATTATTACCAAGTACAGTAGTGTGAGAAATGCTCTGATATGTTGTTGTCAGGTACATACACACATCACATCTACCAAGGGAACCATCGGTAGTTTTTTCTGTTTAATGGGATCTCCATTCATTCTATTTTTTTTTTTTATTATTGGTGTTGATTCATGTTGAACTAGTTTTAGTTGGGTAGCTCTAACTCATCAGTTTGCATGTGGACTACACCAGCAGGGCGTTAGCAGCAGTAGCTAGAAGTGGATGTAATCCTGTGGGCTGTAGTGGGTTGTTGTTGTACACAGTTAGTTTGTTGGTAGCATGTGTAGTTTGTATCTGTACAGACTGGAAACAGGATTACTGTATGTGTGTGTGTTGTTTAACATAGTGTGGGTATACCATCATTTAACCCTTAATGTAGACCCAAAAGACTGTTATAGACTTTCCTCTAAAGCCAACCCAGGATAAGGGCGTGGTTTTACAGTCTTCACTTTGCCTCGCCATCTGTCCAATGATGGCTGTCATGGCGGTCTTGATTTGTCCAATTTCATGAGTGGACTGTTGGAGGTACTGTGTTTTTTTTTTTTTTTTAAATATTCGGGGGAGGTAACGCTCTTCCCTTGACTTTTGCACCCACTGCTTCTCTTGAATCTTCCTGCTTTCATCTCTGTTGTAGTTATTTGTGGTAGACGCCCACTTTTCTCTGCAAAGACAAACTAACCCACTGACCCCCGTTTTTTCCCACTTTCTCAATGTGGCTTTTGTCATGTTTGCCTAACGCTGCTTCAAATGGCACAACATGCACTCTGTGACATGCATACAAACTCCTCTGCTGACTAGGGTGTTGTTGCTTTATGAATCATCACACTAAGTGACTGCACATTTATAACCTCTCTGACTGCGCTTTTACCTTAATGATTATTCTGTTATAAGACATATGTTGTTTAAAAATATTAGAGGTTTATTCTGTATCACAGTAACATCAAAAGTAACTTCAGTTGTGTCACTAAAGCAGGAAGGGGCCGGAGCCAGAGGAAATGGACAAGGATATGATCCTGCAGGAGAAGGAGGCTGAGGTGAGATATTTCAGATGCTACTTTGGACCGCTAATCAGATTCATTTATTCATTTATTTAAGCAGCAGTACAGATTTATTAAAGGAATAGTTCACTTTTTTTGCTTCTGTGGTGACAGAAAAATACAAAGACTGGTCCTGTTATATTGAGACCCTGCTCACACCTTGTTTTAAGATGCACCTCGGGTGATTGGATCCCAAGTGGACAGCGCTAAATACAAATGTAAACAACCACCAAAACGCATTGAGTGCACAGTTTTTACTTCACTTGCCAGAAGAGCGTCAGATTTTGTGAACAGTTTGCTAAAAGAGAGGTTGTGATATGAGTCGTCCAACTTTCTCTGCCAAATTTAAACATCTGTGCTCCTTTTATTGTTTTTGAAATGTAACGTGCTCTCTCCTAACAATCAACCTATTCTGCACAGTCCTGCACTGATGACGTATTTTTTTCTCGTGGACACATCAGGACGCATTAGAAGTGTATTTTCCAAACTGTCTGACTACTTCTTTTAAGATCTGACACATACATTTCCCTGTAAATCAAAATATAAAAACTGGTAACAGTCAAACGTGTATATACATTGTTCCTGTTCTGTGTAAATTATTCATGTTAACACTTTGGTCGGTGCAGGAGCAGATGTTTCCAGTCAAGGATTTATTTAACTTGCACACAGCTATTAATTATTAACACTACATTTAGCTAGCCTGAATAATACAGGAAAAGAATCTAGAAGTAAACAAAAGTGCCGTCTGTGTTACTTTACGATTACAGCAGTGAATGGGTCCTGCTCTTGTTTGAAGTGCAGTTGTTTCCCTGTCATGCATATGGATGTTCTGTGTCCATGTTCAGCTGAGGCGAATGCAGGAGATGATCGCCAAGATGCAGGCCCAGATGCAGAAGCAGGGAGACGGAGAGGGAGAAGCCCCACATGTGTGAAAACTCTTTGGTGAGAGGTACAACTCAACACACACTCTGCTGCACACACTCTGCATTTTTATCCTGAATAATACCGTTTGTTTTTCTCTCTGTAGATGTTGGAGCCACTGCTTGAGTCTGACCAGAGGGAGATGGTGTAAAAAGCTGCCTGGTTATTGACTCCTACTGCTTTGCCACTATTTTATTTTATTTTTTTCAGTTCCACGTGGGATCTGGACTCTTCTTTTTTTTTCTTTTTTAAATATATTTACATACAGTAAAGTATATCCAAACAGTGTTATGTTTATATATTCACACACGGTTCTATTCATTTTTTTTTATTGTATTGTTTTACAAAACATTTTCTAGTTACTCAAATGAAGTCACGTGATCCATCTTTTAATATGGTGGCATATATTTTATTTTATTGGGATGTTCTGTTGCTTTTTCATTCTTTTGCTTCCTTCCTTTTTTTTTTTTTAGTAAACCAAAGTATTGCTGCTTCTTTTTAGTAATTTCCAGATCTCTCAGAACACATGCTAACATCTGCGCTTCATGGGTAGAACCCGCTGTGGTGAAAACTAGTAGCAGAAATAACCTTTTTTATTCCATTGTTACACAGATTATGCCAATATTATTTCTGTTAAGAGGAAAACATGATTGGATTGACCAGTGTTAATTGTGATCTCGCTCATATGCATGCAGCTCTGGACCTTGTCTGGTGTAAATTTAAGGTGGATTTGTAGCGGTGTTGGGGTCAGCTCCTCCCTTTCCTATCTCATCCATTAGTGCTGTTCTCACATTAGTGCATCATGTACAACTGCCTTCGAGTATGGTTAAGCTCCTTTCAAGTTCAAATTAAACTGTGACCCTTGACCTCTTCCAGTCTTCCTATAAGCCTGACAAATGAAGGACATACAACTGAGGCAGTGATGCCTGCTTGGTGCTTTCGATTAACTGTAGACACATTTAACTTACATTTGTGTGAAGTCATGTGACCGGAGCAGTGACTGTTTTGTGTTTCATTGATGCAGTGAGATTTAAAAGTTCTAAACTTTTTACCTGTCCCAGCTGCTGAGTACTTTGTGGTTTCCCACGACCACAGAGATTAAGAAGTGACCCGATGAGGTCGATGTAGCCAACGTTCCCCTCACCAGCCAAGATGTGAGTTCTTGACATTCCTCTTTGTGCTGTTTTTACCCAACATTAAAGTACCAAATATTGTTTCTTGATGCATATATTGTAATAAAAGTTTTATTAAACTTTAATCTCCTCTGTGTTTTGGGCCTTTCTCTCACTTGTCAGCTCTTCAGTGTCTATTTTGTCTCACTTGGACTGTGATCTTAATGAAATGGATATATTAAAAGAATAGAAAGTTAGTGGTCAAAATACAGTTGGGAAGATGGATTCATGGTTATGTTTGAAAATAAAAAGCTACTACAACTAAGAGATACATCTCTAAAATGAGGATTTCATGATGGCTGCCATTTTAAATGAGCCCATAAGACATCAGAGCATTTCAACCAATCAGAAAAATCCCCCATGTTCTGATTGGTTGAAATGCTCTGACATCACATGGGCTCCTCATGTGGAAGCTGCACAGTGAGTTGGACTGCATCATGGCAGCCCGGTAGTGGCATTAGGGCTTGTACAAAAACTCTTCATACACCTCCTCTCAATATTACAGCTGTCAACCTGTACATGTATTTATGTTCTGTTTATTTTATATTTGTATTGCTTTAAAGGAGCCTGAAGCTGCTAAACACACACATTAGCTGGTGCTTTCTGCTCCCTCTGTGTGTGTGTGTGCGTGTGTGTGTTTTAATGAGATTAATTGCCTGTGGAAGACAGAACCACCATGTCCCTGCCCTGACTGTAACAGGGCAGCACTAATTACTCTGCAGTATGGAGAGGTTAATTACCCAAAACCCTGAGCTCACATACTTATTAACCAGCAAGAGGAAGTGAAACTGAAATCACATGACAGTTTAACAGCCCGTGAAGACTGTTGGACAAGTCCACTTTACATAAATGTCAGCTGCAGGAATTATATATAGTATAATAACAGAGGCTGTTTACAGCACTACAGTATAAAGGAACAGCAAATGGGACCTACATACAGGACCTGTGTAGGTTGATAGCTGTGATATTGAAAGCTTGTAAGATAAAGATTTAGGCATATTTTACCATTTATAGAAAAGGTGTGAGTTTTTGTATGGTTAGGTAATGTTGCTACTAGGCTGCTATGATGCAGTCTAAGTCACTGTGTAGCTTCCACATGTTGAGCTCATATGATGTCAGAGCATTTTAACCAATCATTTTTCTGATTGGTTGAAATGCTCTGACATCATATGGGCTTGTTTAAAATAGCAGCCTTCATGAAATCGTCCATGATGGGGGAATTCTGACTTTCAGAGACGAGATCTTCAGAGATCTTTGTTTACATCATAATCTGTCCTCCAAACTGTATTTTGGGTTTTCTATCCTTTTAAACAGAAATAAGATGACACAAGACAATATACATTTTCCATAGACTTTATTATAGTTGTTTTCTTCTCACTCTAACATGTATACACAACGCTCTAAATGTCATGGCTTTTTTGTCTTAAATACTCTCCGCTCTTAAAGAAAAAACTGTAAAAATATTTAATTTGAACTAATTAA
>OOFC01033306.1:0-17597 GCA_900323345.1 Pseudochromis fuscus | reverse complement strand
TGTTGTGCAAGCTATAAGCTGAGGCTGCCTCAGTGTCTCTGTGGACTCCTCTGTTCTGACTTGGCCTCTCTTACTTGACGCTCCAGTGTTAGTTTAGGTCAGGAAGCTGCAGCTCATTAGAAAAATTATAGGTGATACATGCAGGCCTAACATCTCCGCACCAGTTAACATTTTAACTATTTACCTCCGAATGTACCACCAGCACCACGTCACGGATTACCGTAATTATGTCATGGATTGCGCAATTGGAAAACTTCCAGTGGTTTATGAGAGCCGAGACGTTGCACTTTGCAATGAATATGGTGTCATTATGGTAGTTTCACCAGTAGCCGATTTACTATATACCGTATTTTTCGGACTATAAGGCGCACTTAAAATCCTTTAATTTTCTGAAAAATCGACAGTGCGCCTTATGTATTAATTCTGGTTGTGTTTACTGAGCTCGAACCGATTTTATGGTGGTGCACAGCGCTCTGTCAAAATGTTTTAGTACGACTTTGGTAAACTACGAAGGAGCACCGCTTGATGGATTGTCGGAGCATTACGGCTACCGTAGTCAGGAGCCAAGTGGAGTAATACGTATCACAGTACATATTACTCTGCTGACACACAGTATTTCGGACCCCAGGAAGACTAGCTCTTGCGATTGGCAACAGCTAATGGGGATCCTTTTTTAATAAATAAATAAACTCAATATTACGGTGTGTATAAGGACCCCAAAATGGCACCTGTTAAGACACAGTCGCTTAATGCGCCTTATAATCCGGTGCGCCTAATGTTTGAAAATAGACCCGTTCATTCTCATTCATTGATATTGCGCCTTATAATCCAGTGTGCCTTATGGTCCAAAAAATACGGTACTACCTGTTGTAGGAGTGTAAGAATAGTGTAAGCAGAAAAACACAAAAACAAAATTTGAGCTTAGATTTAGTGAACAAAAACACTGCACCTGCACATGAATGTCAGATTTTGCATGTTCAGTTTTAAATAAGCATAAAAAGTCCAGGTGGGAATTTGGAGGCTCAACATGGTAAAGGGTTAAACCACCATTTGTTGAGTAAATATTCAAATACAAATCTAAACCCTGTACTGGAGCAATACAGACACAACTTTTGATGTAGCACTTTAGCTAATACTCAGCAACCAGGCATGAGGAGGAATTAAACAAGCATCCAGATCTGTGATAGTATTAATCCCCTCACTACAGTGTTGTGATATTCTGTACCTACGGGCACCAAAACCCCTTTTCAAACACGGCTGTGCCTTTAAAGAGCGCTTGTAAGCCTGCCTCCACTGCTGTGTGATCCCGATCCGATCCATTGAGTGTGAAGAGGAAGCTGTTAGATCGCGGAGCGGGCGCCATCCATTCCCACCCTGACCGCAGACACGCAGGTTACAGTGTCCCTGTCTGCCTTATCTCCCGGAGCACCGACTCGGCTTCAGACCCACGGCTCGGGCCCGGCCCCTGCTCAAGATAAAACCCGAAATAGACCACTCTCACTGACAGCAAGGCAGCGGTAGATAACACTGTTGTGTCCACAGCTTTGAGCTCCAGGAGGAGGTGGGGGGTGGTGTGAATGAGAAAGACAGTAAGCAGAATATGTTTGTAGTGAATGCACGGCGTTGATAGGGTTTTTCTGCTAGTGCTTGCCCTCTGACCTTTTTATTCAACCACAGATAAGAGAAGTCACAGTTATAGAAATGCACAAATCTTTTTTTTCTCCCCCCCCAATTCGCTTTTTCTCACAACTGAAGCCATTGATTGTGCCTATTGACCCATGTAGTTGAAGCCCAGGCCGATTTGGTCATCATGGCTCACAGCGATAAGAAAATTACCTTGGACCGCGCGTGCACCAACGTGTGTGTCGATGAGTGTGTGTGCGTGCCGTTAAGTGTTTATGCATCCTCCCCTATAACATATCATTCAGCCTCTGCCAGATGGCAAACTGCAAAAGTGCATTTAAAAAGATTTTCCTCTGTTGGCATGCAGAACCCAATCAATAGCTGTGTGTCTTAGTAAATTAGATCATGTAGACAAGAGGCAGTAGTCAGCAGAGCCATCCCAAAGTAACCCCTTGCCTGGTTAGTTCATTCTCCATTAGACAATGGCTTCGAGTAATTGAATTGGCCTGTACAAGCTCAGGGCCTGGCCTTGGCTTTTTTCGCCTTTGACAGCATATATTCAGGTCTGATAACTTTATACTCCAGCCAAGAGCCAATTTATAAGTATTTTTCATGTGTCTGGAGATAGTGTACTTAAGACCCTTACATCTACAACCACATGCACATGTTCTTGTCTGCAGGCTGCACACTGTCTACTTACTGTCGTTGCACAAAAAAAAAACAGAAAGAAAAGCCTGAAAAGCAAACATTTTTACTACCTTAAGTGACCCTGCTCTGAAACCTGTTTATTCATATCACCTTTGTGGCAAATTATAAGACAAATAAAGGACAGACCTGAAGCTCTCTGGGCTGCCAAACTTAATAAGACATTTCTCTTCTCTTGTTATTTGGGGGTAAATAAGTCGTTGTGGCAATGATGAGATGTAAGCTAATTATCCGCTCCAAGCCAATCAATGACAAAACAAAGCTTCAGCACAGAGATGAAGAAACACAGCAAGAGAGGGAAACAAGCTTTTCCTCACACACAAAAAAAATTTGCACATCAAGAATTGTTTTTTTTTAAATATGGATTGCTGATGAAGACTTTTCGAGATTCTTGGTACATATAATATCAAGCATTCAAAGTGTAGAGGCTAATTAGGACACCATTAATATACCCCTGTCAGCCTCCCCCCCGCAGCCTCATTATTCTATTAACTTCAGTATCTTTTTGCCGGTAGGCCAAAAATGCCATTTATCAATTTTTTATCCATTACTGTGGTTACGCTACTGAAGTACTCACATTTACATAATTACAGAAATACATTACCAGCACAGGTTTGCAACTTCTCCAGCTTTGAAACCTCATATTGTCCAATAATTAAACACTGCTCTTTAACCTGTATCACTGTAGCATAATATATTGGCTTGATTTGCAGTCATTTATCAGATTTATTTATTTGCTATTTCAAGTTGTTTTTATTATTTTTTTATTAAATTTTAATTTGTTTTATTGTTTTATATAATATTTTAAGTTTTTATTATTTGATTCTGTGTGTTTTATTGTTTTACGGTGTTGCACTTTGGTCAACCTGGTTGTGCAAAAAGTGCATTAAAAATAAAGTTGTAGTTGCAGTATAGCTCATCAACACGGTGTAAGTATAATCCTGCATTGTTTTACACAGAGAAAAAGAGAATATTTTTATATAATATAACATATAATACCTTTCCCCTTATTGCAGAATCTTCAAACTGTCAACCTTTCAGTCATGAGCACATGCAATGTTTATGTTTTCCCCTTTTACGTGATGCCTGTGTACTTGTAGTGGCACTACGTTAAGTTGGCGTTAGTTCAGAACAAGACAATGTTTGTTAAGGAGAAAGCATGATGAAGTATTCAGGCCTCTGTTTTTTTTTTCTTCTGTGGACAGCATCTGTTATAGGACCATTGTTTGCTTTCACAAGTCTAGCACGCAAGTCACATTACAACTTTATATTTCCATCTGTAGCATCTATAGCTTCATTCTTAGTGAGGAAGCAGAACAAGTCTGTGTCATGATTTTCAGTTACAAGCTTTTTTATTTGAAAGTGATCTTTCATGCATAACCCATCATTGAAGATCAGCTCCTTCCTACTTCTACTATTTCTCCATCTAATCTACTTCCTCACCCTGTTGCCGGTGTAATACCAGTGCTGTACGAAGCCAAAACAAATAAATCACATGGCCTATTTTCTTACTGTTATAATGGCAAAGTGAAAAATCCCATCATGCAAAATGTAATTGCTCATGTGTTGTCCCATTATCGAGCTCTAAAACAGGAACGGCCAAAATTGCTGTCTCAACATGCAAAGTATAAGCTGAGTATTTTTCTTCAGCAACTTCGAGTGTCTTTCTGCGACAAAAACATCCAGTGGTGTATGTGGCCATAATCCCATGTGACATGGGCAGTCAAGAGGAAGGGATTGGAGGGCTTGGAGAAAAAGACAGAGGATGGCAACTCAGAGAGAGACAGGAAAAAAGGAGAGAGACTTCCCCTGTCCCTGCCTTGTGGAGAGACAGTTGTGTTGGATTCAAGCTAATGCTCCCATTTATATCTCCCTTTTAAAGGTCCCTGAAAAGATGGGTTTGTGTACCAAGTCAAACAGAGGTGTGTGTGTGTGTGACTCCTCTAGTTTTGGTACGTCTCAAAATTCATTTAATTCATTCCCCTCATTTGATCCACTTTGTTCAGCAGCGAACTACTACCTGAACTCGTAGAGACAGTTGGCCAAACACAGATTAAAGTGGAGCACCGCGAGGGAGCACAGCTAATACTGGAGCTCCTCTCTGTCAGTGCAGCTGCGTAGGAGTTTGGTTTATCACGTCTGGGAAAGTGGTTCAGTGTGTTCAGACAGCTAAGTGCAATGATGAAGCCACGGTAGCTTGTGGTCAGGATAAGTAGATGCAGTGTTGATTTTAATCCTTTCCAGTAATGCCATGTGGGCTAACTGCAATACAGTGTGCTGGACATACAGTCATATTATGGTAAGTAGTTGGATGTTCATCAATTATCAGTCATAAAGGAAATAGTAAGACTATGGCTGCATTCAGACTGCAGGCTAAAGTGAGCCAAATCTGATTTTTTTGCCCCCCATGACAGTCTGAACAACACAGATCTGATTTTTTCAAATGCGACCCAGGCCACTTGGATATGTAGTCCTACATCAGATACGTATCTGATCTTTTACCATGCAACTTCTGTCTGAACGGCCAGGGCGCATTTATCCGACCTACATGTCACAACAAGCATCTTTAATCTGTGTAACTCCGTATCATTAAAGCCTCTCGAATCACTATCCCACCACTCCTGGCTGTGACCCTGCATCCATGCATTTCTCTGGATGGATGTTGCTGCCACTGCTCCAAAAAACGCCATGGCCAAAAACTTGACTCTCTTCCTTTTCAACCTTGTTCTTAAAATCAGGTTGTAAATGTGTTTGGACCACAATGTTTGAATCATAAAATACGCTGCACCGTTATCGTCCATGTTTACTTCCGCAAACACCGAAGCACACTCGCTGCATGACGTCGTTATGTCCTCTTGTGCACATGCGGGACACTTTTGGGTCGTATTTAAGTTCACACGGGAGATCACATACAAGTCGCATTTAATTGGAAATGTGAACAAACTTGCAAAAAAATCGGATTTCACAAAAAATTCAAATTGAGCATTAAGCCCTGCAGTGTGAACGTAGCTTATGATCATAACTTCCACCACAGAGAATGACAAAGGGAATTTGGGTGTTATGTTGCTTTATTTCTTTTACCACTCTCCCCTATAATTCAATGAGTTCCAGTATCTATTAATCCATTTTCCCTCCGTCTTGCTCCCTATCTTTCTACCCTGCATCCTTTGGTCTCTCCTGCTGTCATCTGTTATACCCAAGCCGGTCTTTTGTTTATCCCACCATCTCTCCCTGTCCCTCTCTGCCTCCATTTCTCTTTGATAATGGCGGCCGCAGCGCAGGAATCTGCCACCATCCATTCCAAGCAGGTAATGGATTGAGTGCGGGACCTGATCTGGCTATGGATGAGCCAAGCCCGTAGGTGTCTGAGTGGGCGTTCAAATGGATTCGGAGAAGCTCGCCTAGAATAACACACTTTGTCACCGGGAGCTTTGTTTTTTTTTGCAGGTCTTCCATGTTCACTGTCAGCGCCACCCCCCATCCCGCCTCATTCCTTCCTTCAAAGATGGAAACTCTTTAAAACATGACAGCGGCGTGCCAACGTCTCGCTGTCTGGCTGGTTGAGGGATATTTTGATATCGTCGGGATTCTTCTCCTTAGCGCTCCTTAATCCCAGCAATGCCGCGAAGCCTCAACTTTTCACTTTGATCGCTGTTTTTCACAAACGGATAGATCAAGAGGAACGTAGAAACACCCCTGATGCTGCCATGCTAATGCTCCAAATCACGAATTGTCCAAAGAAGTCAGTTAGCCTGGCAGCTAATAGATAATATGCTGTGAGCAGTTGTGCACCGCCACAGAGGAGCAGGGTAAATGGCTCCAAAAACCACAGGGATGTTGCAATCTCCACAGAGTCCTTGCAGATACCTGGAAACGAATATAAACCAACATCTGGTAATGAATAATGGATGGAGATGAAATGCATGTACTCACCCTGTTTTTCTACAGGGGACGTTATTTACAGTCGCCTAGAAATATGCTCCCCATCACAGCTAGTGGAGTTTACTGCATGACACGTGTGGTATTGTATGTGGTGATATATAGTTATGGATTAGTATAAAGCCGCAGAATGTAGTTTATATGTTCTGGGAGAGTCATTCCAGTCACATGTGAACATTTATATAACTTAATTACGATCTAATATATCTTTTTTTTCCACTAATATAATTGCAGACATTTATTTCCTGTGCGACAGGAGCCCAGGTAATTAAAATGTGTTTATCTGTTGGAATAACCTTTGTTGCCAGAAAAATATGGCTCCGTGCCAGATGGAGAAATATGTACCTGTGTAAATATGTGTGCACGTATGCATGTGTGCATGTTTACATATTTGCATATGAGCGTGCATGCTGGCAGTCATCCCAGTTTGTGTAAGAATGCATGTGCGAGAGCTTGTGTTTGTGTGTGTGTGTGTGTGTGTGTGAGACAGAGGGATGATGGAGGCACGGTGACTCTGCCTGGAGGCAGCAGCCACCCCATTGTGGGGGGTGAACACGAGGCCAGACACCTGTTTTTCCCAAAATGAATTATGAAACGAAGCCAAGCGCGTGTTATTCTCTACACAACTGACAATAGAGGCCAAGGCCAAAGACCCGAGGAGAGACAGAATGGGGCTGGCATTACTGAGAGTGCTAAACAATGAGATATCCAGAGCAAGAAAGCATGAAGGTTATGAGTCCTTGTTAACTTTAATAGACTCTCTTATAATAGGGCTGGAATTCTAATAGACTTTTGTATTGCATGCTTTACTTTGTAGCCGATGCAACTCAATTAAAATTGCTTAAGAGAGCCATTTAAATCTTATGAAATATTCACTGTTTATAGGCAGTCTACAGAAAACTCATGAAGTAAACATATTGAAGATATCATTTTAATATATAATGAGCCATATATGCTGCTTCAGTCCTCCACTTCCACGGCTTTTCCTCAACAGCTTGCTTCAACGTGAATATTCGCATTCACAACACAACAAAATCACTAAATTGGCATCGGTGTAATTTACAAACAATTTGGCTTCTGGTGGAAAAACAACAATGACGATTCATCTTTTAATGTTTCATGCACAAATTCATTTATTTGGCATTTTCTATTCACACCATGTGTGTTTATGTTCATGTTGTGAAGTCTGAGTTCCCACCTCAGAAGCCTCAAGTTGTCGGGATGTAAGTCCTTATGTAAAATTAAACCGCAACTCCTGAAATAAACAGCGAGAAAGAGGGAGACAGAGCGTTTGCCTTTTTACTGCAGTGTGTGGGCAGCTGTCGACTGCACCCGTGCACTAACCTGCGCCCATTGGTGTCACACACGCCACCCAAACATTGTGTCAGCCTCCAAACTGCCACTCTGAGGAGCAGCAAACCAGCAAGTGTTACAGGAGTAATTTTGTCTTGATTTCAGCTGCATTTCTCTAAGGATCTGTTAAATGCTCTGAAAATGCTGTTCAATAATAATCCCACTTATTTAAATTTCTTTTCCAATATAATTGAATGTGATGGATAAATTAGATTTGACGATACAGTAGGCGTATAGAACAGATGTAAGGCTTTTTGTTCCACATGCTGAAAATATTTATACGAAATTCAATAAACAGGAATCGTTTTATATTTTTTCTTTAATACTCACTGGCAAAAAAACTTGTGTGTAGGAATATACAGTAAATACATGGTATTAACCATTTATACACATCCACAAAACTTCATTATGTTCCAGTCCCCTTGTTACTAAATCCATGCATGTCAACCTCTTATATACAGTACCTAAAACACAGATAAGATATATAGAAATATACAAAGCAACTTGGTTTAAAAAATGAAGACAATGTGCAAAAAAGTGCAATACTCCCGATGGCCACTAGATGCTGGCTCCAAAAAGAAATAATCATTTTTAATCATGAAATACTCAGTTAAGTCATTCTGATGTCATAGCTACAATCAGTTCTTCTTATTAAGCCTTTGTCCGTAACCGATTCCTGCGTTTGTTAAGGTCTGCAGGAATCCTGGTGGTCGCAGAGATAAAAAAGTAAAGTTGCAAGGGCTTCGTCCTGCAGGGTGCAATGACAACGTGAGATGTCCTCGCCAACACAAATGAGATGTTACACTTGTCTGCTCTGTGGCGGTAGGACTGAGGATGTGCAGCAGTCTTGCACACACACTTGCTACTTGCATTGGATTTACTTTGTATAATGTGAATGTGTCTGATGTACTCCACAGGTGCAGGAAATATGCTCCCAGAGTGTGTGCTCCTTGTGGGTACCGTGCGTCTTTCACCATTGGTTTTCTTCCCACGACCACCAAAAAAACATACGTCAGACCTGCGAATGCTGTACAGCACACTTGCGTCACACTTTGGGAAATCGTGGAGTTCGTTGATCATGATCAACATCCTCCGTACATATTTATTGGTGGTCTACAGGTTCGAAATTTTGCAAGATGCACTCACGCCGTCTGTGAGTTTGTTGTCAAAGAAGGGAGTAGGACTGGTTGGGATCAAGGCTTCAGTGATCTGGTGGTCCATCTGAAAAAAAAAAAAAAGTAGATATTGGACTTCAAAAAGAGAAAGATTTAGGGGTGTGGTCAGTTTGATCGAGCCTTTGATGAAACCAGATCTGGACTCGAGTCTCCTAGACATCGCGTAGTGTCTTCGGGTCCCAGGATCAGACCCACCTCCTCACTCCTCCCTTCACATACAAATATGGTCGCTCTGAACTCCAAAAAAAAAACAACATGGCGACTTTCGAATGCCAAACTCCTGGCCACAAACCGAGTGAAGCCTTGTTATCTTTGTCTGTTGCCTTCTATGAGCTAAACACTGTTGTTCTGAGTATGTCAGCATCCTCACCATATAACATTAAAAAATAATCAATGTAGGAGGCAGCAAATATTCTTGCATTGCAGGCGGCAGCTAAATAGCTATACAGTACAATGTTATAGTGATGAAAATTTAAAATATTGTAGGATAACCCTGTTTGGATGCTCGCCACAGAAAGACCGTACAGAAGTGAGATCTCCTCAGACTGTTTTCTTTTAAGTTCTCAGGGGGTCAGCATCCTGAAGGCATTTGTAAAAGTAAGAGAATGAAAACTTCTTTTTTAAGCTGCCTTTGTTTGTTTATTGAAGTATAGTTTGTCATAGAGAGAGTTTCCAAACAGACAAAGGCCATCACATCGTGAATGGATCCCAGAAGATGTGAGCATGAAGTGATTATGCTCGGGCTTTGATGTATGGAAACGGGTGAGCGGGGTTGTTAAGCTGTACTATCAGGAGAATATCTGCGGTTATGTATGTGTGGGCTAGCAGAGTGTGTGGTAACAGTGTGAGATGTATATCCCTCGCTGGGTAACCTTGGGGCCAATTTAGTGCGATAACTTTAGTTGAATGTTTGAAGAAGAAAGACACAGCGGGTCTACTCGTCAGGAGTCGCGAACTAGCGCCACATGACGGCGGCCAAAGTAATACTGGAATATATCAGAAGATTTTATCACTCTCTACATCCCCTTTTATGACAAGCAGGTCGGATCTTGCTGGAGATATGTGCCAAATTTTCTTTATACAGGCAGATATAAGCGTAGGATTCTCTGAGGGAGGTTAGCGTCGTCCCTGTAAATATCATCGTTAACACTTGGAGGTCACAGGTTCTGCACTGTCTACTCAGAGCACATCAAAAGGAGCGATGGCAGCTCAAAATACCATTAGTATTTCATCATCAGGTCCATTATATACACAGAAATGTCAATTTGCATAGCGTGTCATGCCCAGCCGGAGGGTAGCAGGATGTCTGTTTGTCTCCCTGTGTATTTGTCTAAAGACACGAAGTGGTTGACATACTCAGGAGGTGCGAATTCCCTACTTGTGATTAATTTAGCCCTTCCTGTGGCGGCAGCCTGCCATGAACATTTACTGGGCTCAATTTAACTCTGATCAACACGTTCACAGTGAATGCCATCTGGTGATTCGATTCTGACAAATTACCCCCGTGTTGTGCTTGATAATGCCTCGAAACTGGTGTGTTTATTTTCCTTTGGCGGTTTATCATTGTGTAAGTGGGGGGAAAATATTGACTTGACTTTCCACTAAGCTGATGGTAAAGTGAAACCAGACAGCCAGCAATGCTAAATAAGTTCTCTCTCCTTCTCCCAGAGGGATTTGTGTTTGATTTGTTTTGCTGATGGTGCTGAAACTTTATCTGGCTTTGTAGCTCCTCACCTGAAGCTTTTCCTATACCACCACGAGTCAGGCTGGATTGGAGATGTGCAGTGAGGAGTGGTGTTGAATTCGAGCCAGGCAGAGCCCCCAGTGCACTGCTGTGTCTGCCTCTGTGTGTGTGTCAAGCAACACCCAGCCTCCAAGCCTTCTAGCCACCAACTTCAGGCTCCCTGCCTTCTCATGTTGTGCTGGTCTTTGAAGAACTTACAAGTCTTTGCTGCTCAGAAAGAAAACAGCTCAGAGGAAACATACAAACATGCATAGGCAACACTGTACTGATGTATGAGAAATGTGCATTCACACACACAAACACAGATGCACGCAGCCTCTGTAAATTGGCGGCCGTTTGGTTTCCAGGGGTGAGTTGAAATGAAAATATTCTGTGTGCATTTGTCCACCACAGCAAGATAATCACCAATTGAGAAAGCAGCGACTGCCAGCGTTGATCCTGGACTCTAACAAATACCTGTGGGGACTTCAATTGCAATATCTTTTGCTGAAATGATAAAACATTATAAACTGTGTGCGACTGTGTTGCTGCTGCTGCTTTGAATTTGCCACCACTCCACACTGCATACACACACACACAGTTACACACACTAGACAGGCCATGCATGGCTGGCTTCCTGCCATCTTTTTGCACAAGCTAAAACCTATGTTTAATTTCCATTCTCCTGCCGCATTGGCTGCCCTGTAAATTATTAATGTCCATCGGCGGCAGCGGTAGTTCATTTTCGAAGCGCTGTATTTGTGTCAGATGGAGGGAAAAAAAACCCCAAAACAAACTGAGATAACAAAGTATAGGGAGCGAGTGAAAGGAGAGGAAGAGAATGTAAAGGAATAAAATGAATCGGGAGGTTTGAGGTTACGGGAAGGCGGTGGTGGGTGGGGGGGTGTCTATACTGGTTTTCATGCATGATAAGCTAACACTGGGGGACTTCAGTGTAATACAGAGGTACTAGCAGAGCAGGGGACGGAGTGAGAGAAGAAAGAAAGCGAGAAACGATAGCTGCGACGCTGGAAGAAAACCCAAGAGGTGATCAAACGAGGGGGAACACATCCTGACCTCCGTGTTATTAACGCCACACTCGGCTTCAGGTGGCTTGGTGCGGGTCAGGGGGCAGTGAACAGTGACGGCACACCTCCCCCCCCCACATGCGCACTCTTCTCCTCACTCTCTTGCCACCATCACCTCTGTGAAGGCTTGTGCACGACGGGAAATGTTATATTTAGCTGAGACCAGTATTTTGTTTGCTCACTGGAAGCAACACTGCCCTTGGAAAAGAGCCAGAACACTGCAGCATGGCCCCCTCTGCCTCTCTCGCCGTCCCTCCACGCCTCCCTTCTTCCCCTCTTCATCCCTCCACTTTGCTCACTCTGTCACGCCCTCCTCATCTCTGTCTCTTCCTCTAAATCCCTTTTCCCCTTATCCTCCTTTTTCTGTTGTGAGCACAGCACATAGTACAGCGTAAACAAGTCCAGTGCCACAGCGAGTAGCCTGCAAAACAATCTCCTCCTGCAGCACACGGGTGGAGGAGGAGGCGTCGGGGAGGGGGGTGAGATTTATTGTGACACCATTTGGAAATGTTGCCAAAAAAAATTGTCATATCTCTTTACCTAAAGCGCTTACAGAGACGGGAAAACTGTGAAAAGAAAAACCAAGGTTGTTTATGTTTTGTTTTTTTAATCAATAACTTACATCATGTGTCTTTGTTTGACTTTCTCGAGTCTTGAAGAACTTCGCAACAAAAACAATCCAAACATTTTTTTTCTGCTCAGCTGAAAATGATTTGCTGTCCTTGTCTTCTCCATGTTTTTTTATTTTATTTATTTATTTATTTTTTTTTATCTTTCTCTGATTCATCACCTTGGCAACAAAGTGATCGTGATGGGAGAGTGGGAGTCGTAATTTGGAGCGCTTGGTAAAAAAGCTCAACATTATAAAAGAGTGTAAATGTGTTACTGACCTATATTCTCAGCCCGCATATAGAAACCCATCCTATGAACCAGATCCCTCCTGTATCAGCCGATCCATCTGCTGTAAGTCCTCCTCCCCAGAGCCCGGTGGGAGGTAATGCTGCGCTGTTTTCTACACTGTGACAGGTGGAGCCAGATTGTAACGTGATTCATGGATAAATTGTCACAAAGTGATTCTCTGTCCCTGCCCACGTCTCCCTCAGGTATTGTATCACGTGTTTGTATGTGTGTTTGTCTGTGGCTCTGTGTTCATGTATGTGTGTGTGTGTGTGTGTGTGGAATTGTCTGACACATAAATCATCAACATAATTATATTCAGAACAATGGTTCTGAACAATGTCAGTCTCAATTATTGTAACTGCTGTGATTCACCATAAGATGTAGATAAAAACTGCAAAACATTCACACCGACAGCCAGGTAAGGAAACTTAAAAGTAGGTCAGGAGTAACTTCAAATGTTCAACTTCATAACCTCAAATACCTTTAGAATACCTTAAGGCAATGGCTTGTTTTTCAAAAAATCTTTTCTTGAAGCAGAATCTATCAAACCTGGAGTGTCATGAGTCTCAGAAAAAGGACCCAAGAGCACGACAAAGATGGCAGAAGAGGAAGTAAAGAATCTTTATACTTAAATCAACAAGGACACAAAGATCCAAACAGGCAAACACAGTGCAAACAAATGGGCTGAGGCTACATGCAAAAACACAGGTGAGGTGAAAAACATGATCAGGTTCAAAGCAGGAAGAAGTCCAACAGATTGTTGGAAAGTCAGGACACAGTGGCTACAGGTGAGGCATAGGCTGAATATACAATGGACAAACCTAATGTGATGTCACCTGTTGGTTTGTGGACTCGCATTTTGAAGCCAGGAGTTTGGTTTATTAGAGCCAAACCATATTTGGAGATGAAGGGAAGGATATGTATGATGAAATTATTTCAGATGGACCACCAGATCTCTAATAACAGGAACTGACTTTAGCTAATGACTTCAGGAGGACTTGTGGGTAAAATGTGTCAACTGAGTATTTCATGATTGAAAATGCTGAGTTGTAAACTGAAGTCAGTGGAGTTTTGTGAAGCCAGCACCTAGTGGCTGAGACCTGGTTGAGATAATCAGGTGATGTCTGAAGATGCAGGAACATATAAATCAAACTGAATGAAAGAACAGAAACTGTGGAAAAACCTTGTAAAGGTAAACATGAGCAGAAATGAAAGAATATGGGATCTATATGGTCATTACATGTTTTTATTTTCTTTATTAACTTATGGATATGTATCTGTTAGACATTAAAAATGATTAAATACCTGACAACATACTCACAGTAGTCATTCATTTCACCTACTATTGGCATCATGATGACTTTGTTTCTTTCCATCAGGGTGAAATTATGTTTGTGTTAGCTGCTTCTCTCTTTGAAAGGAGGTTAACATATTTCATTTTGGCCTAATGAGTAATTTATGTACATCCCACCAGATTGTGCTGATTACATCCATGCCTGCTGACATTTTTCTGGTGTTGTTTTTAAAACAGAGCTAGCTAGCCAGAAGGGGTGCAATCGTATTTATCCCAAACAGTTTAATACGCAGCGGTTATCATTAAATCTTCTCAGTTTGGTACAACCCAATGAGTCAAACAGCTACGATTAGAAACCTATTTCTGTCTAGATACTTGCTCTCCCGGCACTACAAAATCTGAGATGTGTTAACTCAACACTACATGTTTAGTCTGGGTTTTAATTGGCCTTCCTTTTACATAAAGTCCAATTTATCCATGAAGCAAAAACAACATACATGATGCAGAGTAACTATTGAACTGCAGCAGCTGCAGGTTTGTCTTTTTCATCAATGTCTGATAATTTATAAGTTCTTTCAATCAAAGGGAGTTACCTGTTCTTGATGGATAATCTAAGCTACACAGTATGGACTGCAGAACCGGTAGGACCCAGGCCCGACCAAAAATGGACCAAAAAAGTAAAAAGTGAGGAAAGTAAAAGATTCACCTGAGGAAAAAACACCAGGTAAATAAATCACGTAGGCCTGCTGTGTTGTGTTGCACCCACAGACCTATCAGAAAGCATTAACACTTTTACCCCGAACATTTAGCTGCTGACAAAAAAAAAATCTAATCACCGTAATTCCTCGGCCACTTGATTCCAGCTGATTCTGAAAGCCGACAAGCAGAGCTTCCGTACATTACCGTAATGTAGGTAATATGTACGGAATGCTGAAAATCACGGCATGACTCCATTCCCCTGCATACCTGCTGTAATGTATGTAATACATATGAAACGCTTCACTTGTCTGCTTTCTGAATCAGCAGGAATCATGTTGCTAGTGCAAATGGCCAAGGTAAGGTCGTTTATGCTAGTCACTTTATCACCGGTGATACAATCACTGTTAGAGGGTTAAAAAATATTTTCCAAAATAGAGAGATATGGAGATTTCCACAGACTTCACTCAGTTTAATGACCAAAGGAGGCTGTTCTTTGGCAGCAATTAAGAAGCAGTGGTGAGTTTAACATGCATATTACATTTTACTGGATGACACTTCTCCTAATAGCAGGATTTCTGCAACACTGTAACCACAGTAAGTCAGCTGGCTACATTTTTAAGGTTGTGTTTTTTCCCTCGTGTCTGTGTGTGTTGATGAACTCATAGCGGGAGTGGGCCCAGCCATATTTAGATGTGCTCTGTGGTCCATGCTACACAGACCATATAAATGTGTCATGGCCGCCTTATTTTCAAAATGTTAAATGCTAAACCTTGTTGCCGTGTATGTTAACTTTCCCAAAATGAACGTGCAGCGTCTCGTAGTTGAACTTCATTTGTATTCAATGCCACTCATCAACAGACAACACAATATCCTCAGGCTCATCAGAACAATCTGCCACCGCTGTTCCCTAATGACGCCGAAGCACAATGGGGAATAAATGTTCACAACAGCAACACATACTGCTTGTATACACGAGGTTGATAATGCGCAAATCACATGACATTAAGGCACCAGCACAAACACACAAATCTGTAAATTATGTTACAGGTCTGACTCCAGAATCTCATTAGATTCATTGTTTTCAGTGGAAGTCGGTTCAGGAAGCAACAACGACAGCTTCTGCCCGCAAAGCAAATCAAACAGGTGGCAGGAGAAAAGTACTGTAGAAGAAATGAGCACATTTTACAACAGCCTCCAGCAATTTGCTTTTGCACATACAAATTGAATATTGTTTTCATTTAAATAATTTAACATCCACTCTCTGGCAGGAATGTCACATATTAAGACGGAGCCATTCCCACATGTTAAAATGAAAGAAAAGAAAGACAGAAGAAACGATTTGTCACCGTTTCAATCCTGTTCTCTACTATCACTATCACTGATACAGAACATTTTCTGAACAGTTGGTAATTGAGTTTGGTGGACTCATGGCCTCCAGTGCTCTCTCAATAGATGGCTGTCCAAAACCATTATTCAGATTCTCTGGAAATGAACCATCTATGAACCGCATTGCCAAGGGACAAGAAAAAAAAAAAAGAGGATTCAAAGCTTTTAAGGAAATTTCTCCCTCCCTCTCTTTCCTCTCCTCTTCCTCTTTTGGTTTCTTTTCAGACAAACAAAAAAAAAGAAGGGTTGGCCTCGACCTACGAGCTGCGAGCTTTGTAGTTCGGTGGTGGTGTAATGCTGCAGAGCCAACAGAGTTTCACTGTGTCACTTTAACCCAAATGGTTTTTGTTCGGCTGAACCCTGCCTGAGTGCGCTGAGTTATTTCCTCTCCCTCAACCCCAGGGCAGCGGCCAGCACTAAAGCAAAGAGAAAGTCTAAAACTAGATGTGACTGAGATGGCGTACCACTGCAGGCATGGACACAGGTGAATACTTCAAAAATATTCAGTGGAGGCAAAGCTCTTCTCTTCGTATCCCATTCATATACCGTATTTTCCGGACTATAAGCTGCTACTTTTTTCCGACGCTTTAACCCTGCAACTTAAACACCGGTGTGGCTCATGTATCGGCGGCTCAAAGCTCGTTAGCTTTTCACAAGCTAGCATGCTCCGTGCCGCCGATACATTTATGCCGGGCGGACACTGTGCAATTTTAGAAATCTGACTGTCGGGTAAATGCTCCCACTGCACGACCGGCTTTGTCACTCGTACTCTATTTGACCCTACGACATGTGTACTCATACTGTACGACTGCTGACAGCCACGATTATTGACAACCACAACTAGTTATCGGCGTGTGACGGCACAATGTGCTCGAGTGTGGACAACAAAAAACAAAGGTTCCTAGTTCCTATGACAACCACAGCGTCCTTGACAACGAGATGGCGAGCAGGCAGCAAGTTGTTGCAGTTGTGTGCGCTGTCTTGTACGCTGAAATGAAAAAAAAAGAAAAGGATTTGGGTACGTGAATGGCTGAGGAGACGTGGTCGGTATGGGATGTCCATCCTTCATCAGGAGCTTGAGGTAAAGTTCATGTTAAACTATATATTGTTTTACAGTAGCTATGATAGTTTCATGTTAGCATTAGCCAGCCAATGTTGCTTTAAACACCATACTGCCCCGGCGAATTCCTCATCTGTAGCCGATAACGTTATGATGAACATAGTTACTAATGAATGAATGAATGAATGAATGAATGATCTAACCTCCTGTGTGTTCTGCGCAGGTGCGAACGTAGAATCGTGACGTAACACTCACACTGTACGAGCTACGGCAAAAATTTCTGACATGCCAGAAGTTTGATCGGGAGGTCGCAGCATTATCGGTAGAACGTAGCAGCAATTAATCCTTAATCGTGAGTGTTCTCACACTGTACGGCTTACGACCTCCCGACCGGACATCCCGACACTACGATGTTTCCAGCGTGGTCTGCGACAGCAAAATTGTGGTGAAATCCCCTCGAAATCGCACAGTGTCTGCCCGGCATTAGCCTCTTCACATCAGTCCCGGTCAGAGTGGACCACGTGAAACTGTTCAAAAAAATTCAATAGCGGCTTATAGACAGGTGCGCTCAATAGTCCGGAAAATACGGTAATACAAATATAAAAAGCTGATTCCCTTTTACCTGTTCCATTAAAAACACTGATTTACTCAT
>OOFC01033304.1:0-16562 GCA_900323345.1 Pseudochromis fuscus | reverse complement strand
CCGTATTTTCCGGACTATTGAGCTCACCTGTCTATAAGCCGCTATTGAATTTATTCGAACAGTTTCATGTGGTCCACTCTGACCGGGTCTGATGTGACGACGCTAAATGTATCGGCGGCACGGAGCTTGCTAGCTTGTAAAAAGCCAACGAGCTTTGTGCCACCGATACATGAGAAACGCCGGTGTTTAAGTCACAGGGTTCAAAGCGTCGGAAAGAAGTAGCAGCTTATAGTCTGGAAAATACGGTACTCAATGTGTATGAGTTCTCATTGGAGACCTGTCAATCAATCTAACCACGCCCATAAATCTTCCTCCTAGCCAAATATGTACTTAATGATTTCTTTTTTTTTTCTTTCACATGGACCATCAGATCATTGAGAAGAAAAGATGACTTTAACTAATGACATCAGAATGACTTGTGGGAGTATTTCATGATTGAAAATTATGATTTCTGAGTCTTTTGGAGCTTTCTAGTTTGAGACTGTTTCACTGTCAAATGTATCAATACCTGCATTTAGTAAATCCAACACACATCACAATACGAAGCAACCACAGTCTTAGCATCAAACTAAAGCTTGTGCTGTGATACTATAACAACATAAAATCAATACGGACAATTATGGCAAACTTTCTCTACAAACTTGTTTTGTATTGGCAAATTTCTTATCTGAATGGAAAACACAGGTCTTACCAGACAGTGTGGTCTAGTTTGGACACTTTTCGTTTGGAGCCAAATGACGTTCAATAGCCATCTTTACATTTAAATAACCTTTGGACATAAAGCAGACAGATACCAATTTGTTTAGTCTTCTTCCACTTGTCTGCCCTCTAACTCTTTCTAACTTTGCTGTCCACAGTCTCTGGGGTTCACAGATAACTGTGTCACAGCAGAATACAAAGTGCTGTGGTCAGTGACAGACTGACTGGAGAATAGCTTGTTCACCCCTATATCTCCTTCCCACATCTCAGACCTGCTAACATCCCATCCTACACACCAGCACCTCATAAAACCCTCTCTGGTTCTTACCTTTCATTCATCCCACACCATCTTTCTTCATAGATGTCTGAATATGTCTCTCAGTCTACGCTGCCAATTTAACTGCAGCAGTTTTTGACACGTGACACAGAACAACCTGGTAAATCTGTCTCCTCGTGTTCGAAGATTATCAGGGTTTCTGATCAGGTCATTTGTGTCGACGCTGCCATGTTTTGGCATCCTTCACATCCAGTCATTTCCGTACCGAGTCGGTTACCTCAGTGGGATGGATGGATCCAGCGTCACGGCACTGCAGCATTTTACCACTCTGCTATTTCCTTCCCCGTCTCATTATGCGTGACAGGAGATGAGAGAAACAAGCGATTAAATTCATCCCCTGCTTTATCGGTGTCACACTGTCATTCTCGCTTTAACATCTAGGTCATCATTATATCATTTGTCATTATATTAGTGTTTTATTGGCTTACTGCTATGTGATTTACATCAAATACGCACCTGCTCACACAGCAAAAAAGCCACTATCAGACACCTGGTTGATGTGTTTAGATGCTGCAGTATCAAAGACTCAAACACAGTAACCCACGGTAACCTGTTCAAAGTACAAAGATCCTCACTGACACAAAGTTTGGAGACTATATTTAGAGGCAGTATTTTTGCTCCATACTTAAAAGTTGTTGTTTTTAACTACAAATATCACAGAACTAAGCCGAACTAGTCCCCTCGTTTTGGAGGGAGGCCTTTAGATACCAGACTGGTCCACAAGCTGTTTGGTGTCTTCTCATCAGCCATAATGACTATCCAGTCAGTCCAAATTCTGATTATTAAAGCAACCCAGAAATCAGAGATTGTATATAGGAATGGACAAAGCAACCGGGTGTGGAAAAAGAGGCGCAAAAAAGTGTAATACTCTTGATGGCCACTAGAGGCTGGCTCCAAAAAACTCTGGTTTAGGGACACTAAATCTTGGAAGATTTAGGGGCGTGGTTAGTTTGATCGACAAGTGTGATCTCCAATAGAACTAGACCTGAACTTGAGCCTCGTACAGATCAGCGACCTCAGGTTTAATTACCTCTCACTCCTCCCTCTATATCCAAATATGGTCACTTCTGGCTCTAATCAACCACCATGGCGATGTTCAGATATCAAAACATAAGTCCTCAAACCAACAGGTGACATCATGTTAGCTTTGTGTATTTATATACAGTCTATGCTAGATCCTCATTATTATTCAAAATAAAAACTGTGACCTAGAGTGACCTCATTTTAATCCTGATATTATTTAAACCTTTTATTCCGGTGTCAACAATATCCTCAGGTTTCTCTCCGTCTTATAAACATATTTTTGTACACATAACAACAACGCCGACAAGACAAACTGCGGAACAAAAACCTGGTGTAAGAATCCAATATCAAGCTCCCAAAATTGCAGCTGAAACAAAAGGTGTATATCTGAATAAATAAATATAAATAAGAGTGTGTCAGCTTTCGGTACTTCACAGTGTTTGAAAGTTTATCATTCAAAGTTTGGTCAGCACCCAGCCACAGTGTCTATTAGATCACGGGAAGGATGGGACTTAAAAACTGCCTTTAATATGACAGGTGATGAGGACAGATGGCGACGAGGACGAGGACGAGCGGTCGCATGAAGAAGCTGCACTGTGGCTGGCGAAGGAATAGAGAGGGACTGGAGCAGCTTTTTTTTTTTTCCCTTTAACAAGAGATGATTAATCTCTATTGATGAACCCTGTCAGACGAAATCTGATTGAGAACGAGGCGACGAAGACTATGGCAAAATCGTCCGACTGCTGCTTCCAGCCTGGCAGAAGCTGACAGACCAAAATCCTGCCATCACCAAAAAGGCCGAGCCAATTCTATCGTGAAAATGGCACCACAGCAATCGTCACAGTAATATGACAGCCTGCTGCGGGATCCACAATGTGTCCTGATGGCCAATCAGACAGTGTCTGAGTGAGTCTGAGATCCAACTGATAGACACTTACTAATCACACAGCTGGTCTGTATTTGAATGCATAAGAGAGACAGACGGAGGGAGAAAGACTGATGCCTGAAAACACCAGAGAACAATGAGGGTACAAAGTTGACATCTTTGATTTGAGAGCAGGTCGAATCACAACAAGGTCTAATCAGTGACCACTGGTGCAACGGAGGCTTTTTCTCCCCTTGAACCTCACCAAACAAACACATTCAGCTCGGTTCTGTTTCAAAGCCTTTTTTGTCTGTTTTGTTTCCTCCAAAGCTGCTACACAGAAGATCCTGGATATAAAAGACAGGAACTTCCACGGTTCAGTGTTCACACAATCACAAACTCCCTTTGATTTCCTAAAAGGAATCTTAAAAAGTCAAAAACAAAAGAGGCGGTTCACTTCCCCGAGAGGTTATCATAAAAGGAAAAAAAAGAGGTGATCGCTCCTTAAACATGAAACGGCACATGAAACAAACGCAGATCTGCGGGGGGCCGTCGGGGGAAACGCTGCTGTTTTCGAAACCTGGATAAAGTGTCGCCACTTGTCTTCTGACCTGGGGAGCAGGAAACTCTGCGTTTGATCGTTTTGCAATACCCTTGAACTCCACGCTTTCAGTACTTTGTGATGTCCCCTTGCTTTCACTCAGGTAATCTAAATCATCATCTCAGCCTGATATGAGTCGGCAACACATGCCCCTAAACAAAGCTCTCTGGGTCCAACACTGTGGCGTCGTCGCTACTGCAAAGCACAGAGTGACACCTACTGGCGATCCACGGAGCAGCATCACACTCCAGCATGTACTTTTCTATGATAATCCAATATGTCATCCATTAAAACATGGCTTCAAGTGCTGCGACCTATTACATTTAATATGCAAATGAAACTGAACTGTCTCACACTAACATTTGCTGTGTGATTCACGTCACCTTCATCGCGCTATCTTGTTTTCCACCGTGAATACCGAATCTGAAGAGCTGAAGGTCGCGGCTCTGCAGGGTTACTCTCATCACTCAGGGAGGGGGGGAGACCAGCAGACAGCACTGACCCCTGAAAACTTATGCACTTCTTAGCTTGAGCTCAGCAGACACCATGAGATGATGCATCCTGTTGTAAGGCTGGATTCAGGAGAGGTGAGACTCAAAGGATGCTGAAGGTGCCAGCTCTTGGACTGAACACTGAGTGATGCTGAGATATTAGTTAAAATCTGAACTGTGGTGACCTATGTGTATGCAAAAAAGAAGAAGTTGTTTTTTGTGCCTGTTCCTATGTGATTACATTTCCCCTGTACAGTGAAGGTGTATGGAAAGTGTTAGCAGGCTGTTAAGCTAATGCACCTTTTTCTCCAAAGTGTTGCAGATATTTTAACTCTCTTAGAAAACATGTTAAGGACTGGGGTCAAGTAAAAGGATTGAGACTAAAGTTGCATTTTTGCGAAGATATTTTCAACCATAAGATATCAGATGTTTTGAGGCTAAATTCTACTAAATATATGTCAAAAGTGCCAACACACACAGAGACTCAAGGGTAAATCTAACATGTACTCAACCTTACAGTGTTGGAGGTTTCTTGGATTGCAACATCATCTTTAACTTAGAGTTCACATTGAAAAAGAAGGAAGACGCTGACCTCCACCAGGCAGGGAGGATCTCGAGAAGAAAAAAAAATTATGGGAAGTGTAGAAACCAGTATGAATGGAAGTCAGGATGTGGTCTGTCTTGTGTAATAGTTTGATCATTCAAATCCAGCCAGAAGTGACCATATTTGGATATGAAAGGAGGAGTGAGGAGGAAGGTCTGATCTATGAGGAGGACACTGCACAAAGCGAATGAGACTGGAGATCAGGCCTGTCAATCAAACTAATCACGAAGCTTAATATCTACATAAGTGGATTTTTTTGTCAGATGAACCACCAGATCTCTGAGAAGAAGAGTTGAGTTTAGGTAATGACATCAGAAAGATTTGTGGAAAAATATATACATACCGAGTATTTCATGGTTGAAAATGAGGATTTTTGAATTGAAGCCAATTTAAATTTTTTGGGAACCAGTATCTAGTAGCTATTGGGAGTATCATGGGTTTTTTTGTACTTCCACATTTGCCTCATTTTTGAGCCACCGTTGCTTCATCTAAGGTCATTATGAAAGATCAAACACGAAAACAACTTCCACTGTGGCAGGATTTTGGTTTTAATTGACCAATTAACTTTCAGCTACAGTATACTAAAAATAAGCTCCATAAATCTGGTTGAAGTGATTTCCTGTGCTGACCATATCCAGTGAAATACAGCAAAAGATTTAGGCAGTTTTTACTCCTTTGTGAGCAGTGGTGAAATCCAGAGTTCGATGAACGACGCTGGAAAAGCCTCCGAGTTTTTTGCTGAAATACAGATTTCCTGACAAGAAGCTCTTTTGTTCTATTGGGGGTTTTTTTCCCCATGATAACTGGATAAAAATGGGAATATCTCTGCTTCTTGTGCATGAAAAAAGCTGTCACTGAAAACCCAACAGGACCATACATGAACCCAATGTGTTTGATGGTTAGCATGTAGAAGTGGATGTCACTCTTCATGTGAACTTGGCATCTCACCAGGTAAAGCACCACCACAAGGGAATCATAATTACATCACTTCCTCTTTCTAATACACGTTAACAGAAGCCTTTTATTTTACTTACATTTGGCCTGTATCACTATAATAGAGGCCATTTCCCCCACTAATAGCTTTCATACTCCAGCCTCATGAGACACAGAGAGAAAGAGATTGAGAAACAAAATTGATTTAGCAGCTCTTTGAAAGCCAAAATTATTTTAAAAATCCTCAACTTCACGGAGTCGAAAGTGATATGTGACCCATTTTGTGGAAATACAATTTCCTCTATGCATTGATATTTTATGATATACCGCCTCATTGTGGAGCCCAACAGGAATCATTAGACAGATTACCACTCAGAAATACTCAATGAAATTATATTTTTTAAAAGGATATTATAATTGAAATGACCTTCTCTGAGCTCTTGCACTTTGTAAAAAGAGGAACACCGAGCTCATGAGTAAAACTGAGAATGAGACATGAGGAATAATGGCTTTTTGTCTCTGTTTTCCAGTGATGGCCTGTCAAAGTGCTGTCTGATAGGACAGCAAGGACACTGAAAAGAAGTAAAGGATCCACACAATACTGAGCTGTCCTTTAGTTCCCTTTTCTCTGGTCCCCTCTGTCCAGGTACAAGTCTCTACACTAAAAGAAACAGGATCTTGAATTTGTAAAAGTAGTGGTCACTGTTGCATGGTGACACACGCCAGAGTGTGTCTGCTTAAACACACTTTCATGTGGAGACATTTATCATCTCCAGGGGTGAATTATACTGACTTTTTTAATCCTCTTGTTTTTCCCTCCAGTGGCATTGTGAGGTTGACATTTGTGGTTTTGAGTGACATTCGTGTATCTCCCAGGAGGAATTGTCATCTCTTTAGTCTGCTTTTAAACTTTAATCTTTTAATTACCTCGGCCAAGGAGGGTTTTTTTGTCTGTCAGTCAACATTACATTATAGAAAAACTACTTAAACAGATCTTCATGACTTTTTTTTAGAGAGATAGGGTGGTACCGTAGACTGTTTAAAGCTAATATGACATCACCTTTTTCTGGACTTTTGAAGCCAGGTGTTTGGCATTTGGACGTCGCCATGTTGGATGTTTGGAGCAAGAAGTGACCGTATTTCGTCTACGAATCGTAAGATCATGGGCTCGATCCCCAGCTCCTCCTGTCCATGAGTCGAAGTGTCCTTGAGCAAGACATTGAACCCTAAGTTGCTCCCAATGGTGGCCATGGCAGCTTTTTGGGATCTAGTTAAGATCAAAGCGCTATATAAATATACCGTATTTTCCGCACTATAAGCTCCACCTAAAAGCCTTTAATTTTCTCAAAAACCAACAGTGCTCCTTATAATCCGATGCGCCTTATATATGGATCAATATTGGTTAATTATGGCTACCGTAGTCAGGGGGCGTAAACTGTGATTGCACTAACGTTTGATTTACCGTAGCGGTATCAGACTGTTTCTTTTACTGAATCCGGGAAAAGTTCCCTCCACGTTTGTGATGCACAAACTACGTGATAAAAAGTCGCACTACCTGTTGTACCTGCTGTTGGTAAAAGATAAAACTACATCACTGTTGTTACCTCAGAGAAAAAAATCAAACAGCTGTTCATGTAGCTTTGAACTGTGACAAATGGAGTTGGAAATACATTGTTTTCAACGAAGGCGGCGCAAATACCGGTAAGAGCTACTGGTACGTACGGTACTGTATTGTGAATGTACTAGCTTGTTTTGGAGTGAACGGAGGTTTGTTTTCTATTAATAAAGTTTGACTGACTGACTTATCTGACTGTTTTGTTGACATCCCCTTCAGTGCAGCTTCATCTAGATGGATGATAACACAACTCCAGCCACTACAGTAGTTTCTATTCTATGCACCTTATACATGAAAACAGTTTTAAAATAGGCCATTCATTGAAGGTGCACCTTATAATCTGATGCGCCTTATAGTGCGGAAAATACGGTATTCTATTTACCATATTTGGATATGAAGTGAGGACTGAGGAGGCAGTTCTGATCTATGAACCCAAGGATGCTACTGATAGCTGGTGTAGAAGGGTTAAAAGGTTTCATACTGAATCAAGTTATGTTGAACATGGCAGGTTTATGGCTGCACGGCGCCTCGTGAGTCACTCTCTGCCGCCTTTCCAAAATCTTTAAAAAGCATCATCACACTTTCCCCCTTGAACCATCTGCTGCCGTGATGTTAACACAGGAGTCTCACCATCGTCTCAGAGGCTGGTCTGTCAGTGGGACGCTCCGTAGGGCCGATCCTAGCAGCATGAAGAACGTGGAGAGGAGGAGGGACGCCCGCAAACCTGGAAAACACAAGATACAGTCAAGATGGGATGTTTATGCTCAATATTGTATCATCTTTATCGAGTATTTTATTGATTTTACCCAATATTTCACATTTTTTCCAAGCGATTTGTTGTTTCTACACCCATTTTCCTGGGTAAATTAACCCAGCATGAAGCCAGTTCAATATTTATTTGGATTAAAACAACCAAACATTTTAGTGTGTATAATGCAATTCATTTCAACACCACAGCAAACTGCATCAAACAAAAACTCAACATGAAGGATTAATTACAGGAGTGTTTTATTCAAATGTACTGAGGGATTTATTGCAGTACTGTTGCATTAGTGTTGGTGTCTCGGTGTAGCCAATGAACCGGCACCTGAGTGTATGCGCCCAGTAACACTCACCATGCAAAATAACAACAGGAATCTCAGTTTGGTTAATATCCCCCATGTGACGACAATCACACGCACAAAGCGCCTCTCTCTATAAAGTTTCTACTCTCGGTTTCACCCACATGACACAGTTTAGGGAAATCCTCCCCACTTCTCTGTTCTTCTCTTCCCTTGTCTGATATGAAGTGTCGAAGCTTTGAAGGACAGGCTACAATGGCAACAAGATCAGTGAAATAACTCCGGTCAAATTGTACTTTATGGGCACCTGATGGAGGATACACATCACAAAGTGCCAATACTGTCCTCTCCTGTGTTCTGTAAATGGTAAATGGCAAGTGAGCATAGATTAAGTCAGTTATTGATGCACCACACGTCGAGCAACAACTTCTGAGATGGTAGTTGTTACTGTAGATTTTATGTCAAGACCCTCACCTGTAAACATCACACTTTACAGCTTTGGAAATCACGTTAATTTGATTTGTCTTTGAAAATAAAACTTATTGACAGCAGAGAGTTAACTGTGCAGCTACATTATGGTTTCACAATCACAGAGGCCTTTAGCGATGCAGCCATCAACTAGTAAATCAATTATTTAATTATTTGGATTTTCAATCAGTTATTTGGGGCATTTTCCAGCTCATAATGAAATAATTTCTTGGTTATCTGTAATAATATAGTACAATTTTGGACTATTGGTCAAATAAAACGAGCAATTTGCATGCATCTTCTTGGCCTGTGGGAAATTGAAAAATGCATTTAGACAATAATCTTTAGAAATATCCAACTGTTAGATGCAGTCCTGTAGTTAGAATAAAGACATTTCCAAACGATTTCCTCGAGGCCTAAATGGGTCAAGAAACACAGCTGCACCTACATGGGGATATAAATGAGGCGGGCCAGCTGCTCCCCTTTCACCCGTGTTTAGGTACATTTGGATGAAGCACAAAAACACCCAGACTGCTAGTTGTACTGAGCAGCTGTCATAATGGGTGCAAGTGTAACTGTGCAAGAGAGTCACTGCTCTGCATTCATAAGAACACAGGAAATGATCATTGGATGAATTAGGTAGTAGACAATAAATTTGGTCATTGATAAAAAAGTGTTTAGGTCACTTATCAAGATAATTTATCACACTTTCTCTGGTTTCTGAATCTCCAATCGTAATATTCACTTAATATAGCTTAAAATTGAATATTAGAAAATGTAATAAAAGATCTAATCACACCCTGGAGAAGAGGTTAATTAAAAAACAGTAACACAGACTCTAAAGTACTTCTGATCTCTGTCTGCTTTTACCACTTTAAAACATCATCAGTCTGTTAAACTCTTGCAAATGATCCTTATCAATCCTTTACATCCATACACTGAATTCAGAATGGACAAACCTAATGTGACATTTGTGGACTCACATTTTGAAGCCCGGAGTTTGGTATTTAAATGTTGCCATGTTGGTTGTTTGGAGCCAGAAGTGACCATATTTGGATATCAAGGGAGGAAGGGCTCAGGTCTAGTTTCCAATGACCAGACCTGTCAATGAAACTAACCACGCCCTTAAATATTCCTCTTGTTGAAGTCTGGACTGGGGTTTTGAAACCAGGAAATCTGTGTTTGACTGTCGCCATGTTTGGAACCAGAAGAGACCATAATTGGATATGAGGGGAGGAGCAAGGAGGCGGGTCTGACCCTTGAACCCGACGACACTGCCCAATGTGTATGAGACTGTAAATCAAACTAACCACGCTGCTAAATATTCCTCTTTTTGAAGACTAATAAAGAACTTGAATTAAGTTCACAGCATCTAGTGGCCATGGGGAGTATCGCCACGCTGTCGTCGTGTTTGAGCCCCAGTTGCTTTGTCCACAGTCTATTTACAAAATGTATTTCTGGGGCATTACGTCATAATATTACTGCTACAGAGATATCACTGTACTATCTGTAATGCATGTGGGCTAACAATATTTCACACAGTAATGCATAACCAATATTCCAGAGCAGCCCTGGAGGCCAGCGGCTGGAAGCAGGACTTTACAACCTCACACTAAAATAAGTGGATCATGTCTCTGCGTCTTATTCTGCTACATCGGCACATACTACATATATATGTCAGTCAGTGAGAACATGATGTAAACTTACTACTTCATGACTTGGTTTTAAGACTCTCGCAGTTGATCATCAACAGTTTCCAGCTCCAGGGAGGAGAAGCCAAGCATTTTCCCCCACTGACAAATTGGAGCAGAGCCATTATGTGTGTGTGTGTGTGTGTGTGTGTGTGTGTGTGCGTTTATGTCTACAAGTGTGTATTATGCGCAGACACAGTTTAAGCTTGTTGCAACCTCTGGAAGTCATATTGGTTTTTAAACAAGGTCACAGCACGGCCTAATGCAATTTGTGAATGCTGAATGAGTTGCTCTATTTGATATACGAGTCAGACGTGGACTTAGCTGCAAGCTGGGGATAAAGTCGTGCATTCATTTTTAAGGGGTATTTTTATGTTATACTTTTTTTTTTTTCTACCACTTGCTGAAAGAAGTAGAAATGGTGTCATGACCTCTGATTAAATTAGGGAAATAAAGCATCAACAGCTCCTCAGCGGATGAATCAGAATCATAAGATGAGTGATGTAATTCTTTCTGATGTGATCTTATTGTTATTGCCTTGTTACTTAGTTTGGTCACTTGACAGTCAAGCTGAGTACACCGAGTCAGTCAGGTGACGTAGAGGAACCGGTTAGGCGAAGCGCTCCCTGAGTCAGCAACTCAAGTCAAGACGCTCATTTACACTTACACTTACACAAGAGCACTTCACAAAATATTTGGTTGTCTTGGACGCGAGGGGTTTTGAAAGTCTGTTTCCAGCCCTCATGTGGTTCCAGCTCATCTGTATGTAATCCCACACAGACAGATCCTTTACCACCAACCAATGCTGATTAAAAAGGTGACAGTGATAGAATAACAAATTTAAAACTAAACTCACTCTGATAGTTAATTTATCCTGAATGTAACTAAAAAGCAAAAATCCAGCTTTATAAATAAAAGGTTTTCTTTGCATTTCACGCCTTTGAAATTGAATCGCTTTGAGTTTGGGGAAATTGTGTAAGGCATTTTTTCACAGTTTATATACTTTTGGTAGTTTTTCCTCATAATTATAGGTTATACATCATAATTGGCTAATTAAGTAACATATAAACATACTTAAAGTAATCCCTGTATGGATGATTCAAGTGACTTCTTTAAGAATGTGATTAAATTTACAGTTAGAGGCTCAACATTGGGTTTTTTAATAGATATAAAAACAGATTGTGTAACTAAGGTAGGGATATTTTCAGTATTAGCTCAAAATTGTAATCAGAGTAACAGAGGACTTTGTAACACCTGCCATAACAACCTAATCTTGCTGTATGTAGATAGGAATACCGTGTGTAGTCAAAAAATTGCACTAAACTTTGTAGTGTTTTATCAAAACATCAATATGTCACATTTCGTAGAGGAGTGGAGGTCAAAAACAAAACCAAGTGGAGACAGAACACAGTGTACCAGATGAGACCAACTCACCTTTTTTATCCATTAACCACATAAACAACAGCCAGGGGACGAAGCCCACGGGCCCCCACAGCACCAACACCGCGATGTCCGACTTGGTGAAGCCGTAAGCGTGAAGGGCCGAGTTCTGGATGGGACCCCAGAAGTTCCACACCATCCCCTGCATCAATGCCAGCAGGGAAAACAGGGTCAGAACCAGCCATCTTCTCCCGTACACTCTGCTGTTTACTGGCGGGCTGCTCGTGTCCACATAGGAATGGGCGAGAAGCGGTTCCCTTTCGGCCTCGGTGCTCGACCCGGCACCCATAGCAACTCGTCGGTTTGTCGGTTCGGTTAATATTGTTTGTACGCGGCGTTATTTTGATGTAACAGTCGCTTCTCTGTCGACCACACAAACAAAAACAGCCGACAGCTCCTGTTTCTATTATTTAACTTTACTGCGCATGTCCAAAAGGAAGTGGCTCAGCGACGTGGGAAACTGTCGTCAGTGAGTGACCATTTTGGCTCCCACGGTGCGTTAGCTGAAGCGGAGTTGTTGCAGCTTCATCAGAGCCGAAATGGAGCAGCTTCGCCGTGAGGCGTTCCCGATGCAAATAGAGACCGGAGACTGTCACGTGAGTTTTGTTTACTTCCGTGTGTACCCCAGCTACACGTGTAGTGAAAGGTGAGCCCTGTGTTTTTGTCTCTCTACAGACCCCACTATTTCCACGAAGCTAGCTAGAGTTAGGTTTCCTGGGATGCTGTAGCGAAGACAGTGTTCACGAACAACGACTAGCTAACAAGGTCGTGTCATTGTTTGGTGAAACAAAATACATGCGAATCTCAGAGGTTGTTTTTGTGCTCTCTGAGTTGTTTGGAGATAATCAGGTCAAAACAGCGTAAGCAAGATTGCTCAATCTATCGCTTGAAGATATTTAGCCTCATAATCTGAGCGGTCCGTCGGTGATCATTAGCTTTACGGTGATAAACTAGATCAAACAGGTGGGAAGTACATATCAAAAGTGAAGAGCAAACAGTGAATGGATAAATAAAGTAGTTCTTTTTAGATAATTAACTAAAATGAGTAACTACCAGACACAGAATGTCAGGAGATTACTCCTTGTGGTCAATAATAAGGTTGGATCCAGGTTAATATGTGTAATATTCGTTGTTTAACATAAATGCATAATACTGTTCCCTAAAATCATTACTTTAAATCTGACCCAGATATGTTAACATGTCAGTGTCTGTGGGCAAATAAACAAGACCTGTGTATAGCATTTTATCTCAAACATTTTATCATATATGTACTGTAAGGTACTTATTGCTCAACATACTGTACATCAAGATCTGATCACCATGCAGTAAGACCATGACAAATTAGTAATCATTTTGGCAATGGTGCAATAAACCATGTAAAAACAAATATACATTTACTGGTGACTTTTCTCTTGAGTTGGACTTACACATGACTACTTACATACATAAATACTTTGTGAAATTCTAAATATAGCAACAATTAAGATGTTGACATACATGGACACATGTAAATAATTAATAGCTCCACTGGCAATCACAGAATCATGAACTCAGCCTCATCCATCCTCTCAAGGAACAGAAATTTGTCAACTCCACCTCAGTAATACTCTAGCAATTCTACGGATCCCAAATGTTGAATGTTTTTATTTGTCTAGAGAGGCCATTATAGCAACTTATGGCTTTTAAAGCAATTTTAAAAACTGACCTCCAGTGATATGCATTGACTTAAGCTACATCATTCTGTCCAGTAGATGGATATCTGCCTTAGGTGACGATTGATTACCTCTGTTACAGCATGCGGTAACTGTTTTATGTTGTAGGTTTATGCTATAGGTAGTACAAACATGCTTGAGAGTAAGGAAGCTTCAGTTTCCTCTGCTCTTCAGATTCTTGTCAGGCTCCTGAGTCACAGTATTTTTAGTGATGGCACTATAAAGAGAGAGATACACACACCACACAGCTGTTTATTCATCCCACATAAAACCAGCACAGTGTTGTTCCTTTAATGCTGCACAAGATAAGGCAGGTTTATATAGTCTAGTAGCAGCCACCATTATAATGTCTGTGATTTACTGCTAATTTGAATATCACCTGTTGAATACCAGTTGTTAATCAGCTAATTTGTATCTTTATCCTGTATTGCACCCTACCATCAGTGTATGCCACAGGCTATGGCTGCCACCACCCCCATTAAACCCTTTAGCCCAGAGGAGACCCAGAAGATTCTGCATCATTTGCAGCAGCCTGCAATCTTCCTGAACATGACCCGTGGCTGGCCCGTTCTCCACTGGACTGCAGAACATTTGTCTGGCTGCCTTGGTGACAGACTCATCCGATTCAGACTTGGGAGAAAAGAGGAGACAAACAGTAAGACCAGAAGATTAATCCAGACTGAGCAGAGCTGAAAAGAATCCTGTGTAATTAATCACCCAGATTGAACACGCAGAATGAAATCTGACTTTTGTGACCCAAAAAGATCCAACTCAGGGTTCTCACCTGCCCGGATCAAATTGTTTTGAAATGACTAAAATGATGATGGATAGATGTATAACAGACAGATACACAGGAACTGGAGGGAAGTTAAAATAAGAAAGTATTACCAACAATGTTGCTGGGTTCAGTTTCTATCTTTACATTTACCTTTAAATCTGATGCATGTTCTGTGTTGTAGAAAATGTCTGGAGCACACTCTAAATGTAGGAAGTTCCAGTATAATTAATGATGTATCAAGTTAAATACATTAAATTAATGCCCGTGCTCTTTTTTTGTTTTCCCTTTTACATAAATGAACTGCACCTCATTTGGCAATTTTCTGCTTTCACTCAAATTTTTAAGCACATAATAATTAGCTGTAGTCTTCTGTAGTTTACCCTTGAAAACAGGTGATATTTTATAGGCTAGAGTAATCAGGTGGAGTACTGGAGGCTGTTTAATGTCATCATTTGTAATGTAAAATAAATGGAGGGGGGAAAAAACAGAGTTTTGTCTTTGGGCATCTGGTGTATTTTGCCCTCTGTGTGCCTCTAAAACAAATACAGTAATGACTCTTTTGCTAATGAATGACAGAGACCGTGTCCTCTGATGAAAAGGGAACTAATTAGATTTTTAAATCAGGGATGCATTCCTCATTATAGTTTAAAAATGCCACTCAACCAGAGAAAACAAGAAAAACAGTACAAAACCACAGCTGTGTGTTGTTTCTGGTAAAATCAGTGAAGAAGATCGTGCCTGAGGTGATGCATAGAATCTGAATTGTATTTTTTAACACAGATCAATTGAATTTTTCTAAAACTGTATCACATGCTTGCTGTTTTCTCTCTAGCTCCTCTGTTTGAGACCCAGTGTTCCTATGTTGAGGCCAAAGTGACCCAGTTCCTCAGCTGGACTCAGGGTCAGTCTGGTACAGATGTCGGGCCTTTTTCTGAATACCCCTTCTCAGAGTATTGGGCGTATGCTGACTACAAATACATCGCCATGCTGTTTCAAGATCAGCCTTTTATGTTTGAGGTAATCGCTCTCTTGCTACACATTTACACACAAGGTCAGTTTAAGCATGGAGTGTGTATAGGGATGGACAAAACAACAAGGGCTTTAAGGAGAGTTTAGGTCTAGTACAGGGGTCTCCAACTTTTTTTAGGATGAGAGCTACTTCCAAACAATAAACCAAGTCGCGAGCTACCTCTACTCTCCTTAATTATTAGTATTTTTTGCCAGGTACATATTTAGCACATTATTGTATGCTTACCTTATTTAGGTAATTGATTCCGTCCACATTCAAAAACAATAGCCGCCAGCCACCAAATGCACACACTCGCTACTGCTCATTGGGAGAGGTGGCAGTCAAAAGTGAACGTGATTGGCTGATATTCTTTGTTGGGTGGAGCAGGGGCGGAGCCACTTATTGGCTAGTACACTTATTGGCTACCGGTATTAACTACCGGTAGCTCGCGAGCTAGTAATAGTAACAGATAGTAATAAATAGTAATAGAGCTACCGGTAGCCACTCTTATATAGTAGTAATAGAGCTACCGGTAGCTCGCGAGCTAGTAATAGTATTAGATAGTAATAAATAGTAATAGCGCTACCCGTAGCTCGCGAGCTAGTAATAGTATTAGATAGTAATAAATAGTAATAGAGCTACCGGTAGCTCGCGAGCTAGTAATAGTATTAGATAGTAATAAATAGTAATAGAGCTACCGGTAGCTCGCGAGCTAGTAATAGTAATAGATAGTAATAAATAGTAATAGAGCTACCGGTAGCCACTCTTATATAGTAGTAATAGAGCTACCGGTAGCTCGCGAGCTAGTAATAGTATTAGATAGTAATAAATAGTAATAGCGCTACCCGTAGCTCGCGAGCTAGTAATAGTATTAGATAGTAATAAATAGTAATAGAGCTACCGGTAGCTCGCGAGCTAGTAATAGTATTAGATAGTAATAAATAGTAATAGAGCTACCGGTAGCCACTCTTATATAGTAGTAATAGAGCTACCGGTAGCTCGCGAGCTAGTAATAGTATTAGATAGTAATAAATAGTAATAGAGCTACCGGTAGCTCGCGAGCTAGTAATAGTATTAGATAGTAATAAATAGTAATAGAGCTACCGGTAGCCACTCTTATATAGTAGTAATAGAGCTACCGGTAGCTCGTGAGCTAGTAATAGTAATAGATAGTAATGAATAGTAATAGAGCTACCAGTAGCTCGTGAGACAGGATTACTATTGCAACAACTCAT
>OOFC01033293.1:0-25832 GCA_900323345.1 Pseudochromis fuscus | reverse complement strand
CAGAAGAGGGAATAACTGGCCTTCAACATGGGGCCTGTAGAGACTGAAGGAGCCACAACAACATCAGATTTACTCCAGAGTGTTTGACTCTGTGTGTGTGGTCCAAGTTCAAAACAACAGTTTGTTACAGACAGTTTTCATTTTACATGAAACAGACAGATAAGTGAGGACTGTGTGTGTGTGTGTGTGTGTGTGTGTGTGCTTGTCTCTGTGTGTGTGTCTCTGTGTGTGTGTGTGTCTGTGTGTGTGTGCGTGTGTGTGTGTGTGTGTGTGTGTGTGTGTGTGTCTGTGTGTGTCTGTGTGTGTCTGTGTGTGTCTGTGTGTCTCTGTGTGTGTTTGTGTGTCTCTGTGTGTCTCTGTTTGTGTGTCTCTGTGTGTGTCTGTGTGTGACTGTGTGTCTCTGTGTGTGTGTCTCTGTATGTGTGTGTGTGTGTGTGTGTGTGCTTTCCTTTTATTTTGTGTGCTCCCAGGATCATCTTTTCTTTTTTAAACCACTTCATTACAAAGTGAGCTCCTGACACCAGCATCAAGTGGATCCTGAAAGCTCTTTTATGAAGAGTTTTGTTTTTCATTTTACACAAAAGGTTCAGATAAGTGAGAACTTTGTATATATAAGGTGTGTGTGTTTGCGTTCTTGTACTATGTTACAAAGTGAGGACCGGAGCACGCTGTTTACCAGCAGAGTGAGGACGTTTTGCTGGTCCTCACTTCTTAAGACGGCTGTTTGGGGGTCCAGACTTGGCTTAGGGTTTGGGTTTGGGGTTGGGACTTGGCATTTAGTTGTGATAGTTGAGGTTAGTTAATACATTGTGTCTGAGTGTCCCCACAAAGATAGAAGTACAAGTATGTGTGTTAGATATTCTACACCACACCAGCTGCTTTACTGTAATGGCTCCTTTTGTTTTGTGTGGTCCCAGAGTCCAGTTTTTTCCACTACTGTCCTACAAACTGGGCTCCTGACACCAGCATCAAGTGGATCCTAAAGGATGTTTTGAAATGTAATTTTTTATTTTGTTGCATGTTATTAAAAAGAAAAAACATGCAGGATTATTTATTATTTTAAAGTGCATTTAAACTCCATCCCTTCAGCTCTGCATTGTTCAGATCACAATAAGACCTCCTCCTCTCTCCCTGCAGCTGAGCTAGAAGTGTTGCTGGAAACTAATCAGACACATCCTGGCACATCTTGATTGAATTTTCCCAGCAGGAAATGGATGTCATGTGGTGTAGTGGGGTTTGGTCTGAGGAATGTTCCCAAGATGAAACCTGGAAATATTTCTCCTAGAAAGAAAACCTCTTGGTCTCAGACCAGCTGTGCAAGCTGTAAGATTGTAATTTATACACACAATGCAGGGTTTGGAAACAGACCAAATGATGCAGATGGATTTAGGCTGCTTCAGTTTAGGGCTCGGAGAGAAAGTAATTTCATCTTCCCTGAAATGTTTGCAGCCCACAGGAATCTAAAGTTTAGAGTGAAACTGAGACGTGAGCTTCTTTCCAGAGAGAACTAAACTCCCCGACATTAGGCCTGGTCGTGTATTAAACCGCTGTGCTGCGCTCTGTCTTGCTGCAGGTCCATTACATCCTGCAGGAGGTGGTGATGGGAGGCATGGTGCTGGAGACCAACATGAATGAGATCGTGGCCCAGGTGGAGGTGCAGAACCGCATGGAGAAGTCAGAGGTCAGACCCTTTCCACCCACATCAAAGGACCACGTTGTTGTTTTTTACATGTTTGACCCTGTGAACTGCAACTTGTGTGGACGACCCAGAAGAAGGAGCTTTACATGGGGTCTACATGAATTACTGTATTTCTCTGCAACACATCTGGAATTATGTCCATTGATGTCCTTTGGTTAAAGACACAAGTGACCAATCAGAGCCTTGTAGGTTTCGTGGTTCAGTATTGAAGCATTATCTTCCTACAAAGCTGCTCAGTGAGAGTCCTAAAAAAAATAAATTTAAGTACAGACATTAGTGAGCTTAAACACAGTCCTACTATAGTGTTACTGACGACTTGACTGAGTTTATTGTGTAAAACTGTAGCTCAGAGCTTTGATGTAAGAAGGACAATATTGTTGCTGCTTCCTTACTGTGGCAGTTTTATTGCAAACATTATCTCAGTGCTTTGTATGTCATTACAAGATAACACGAGTGAAGTAACGTAAAATGCTACTTTATTGTAGGTGGTTAGTCTAATTACAAGATAGCACTGGTAAGATACTTTCCCCCCGTGTTTGGATAATGTTACAGATTACAGATCTGTACTTTGTTCTGTTCAGCTGTGGGAGTGGTCGTCTGACATAAGCTCCAGATAGATTTTCTTCTTTATTTATTTTATGCCACAGTTTTAGTATAAATTCGTAATAAATTCCAGAAGCTGTGGGCTGATGTGCGCGCATAAAAGTAAAACTGGAAGTCCACCGACACAGGACAAATTTCAACTGTGTGACCTCATTCTCAAAAACAAATGACACTCATGTTGGTAGGTTACATTACATGTCCAGAGGGAAATACAGTACGAGCCGAAAGTTCGGACACACCTTCTCATTCAATGTTTTTTCTTTATTTTAATGACTATTTACATTGTAGATTTTCACTGAAGGCATCAAAACTATGAATGAACACATGTGGAGTTATGTACTGAACTAAAAAAAAGGTGAAATAACTGTGTTTTATATAAATAACATGTTTTATATTCTAGTTTCTTCAAAATGGCCACCGTTTGGTCTGATTACTACTTTGCAAACTCTTTGCATTTTCTTGATGAACTTCAAGAGGTCATCACCTGAAATGATTTCCACTTCACAGCTGTGACTTATTAGGGTTAATTAGTGGAATTTCTTGCTTTATCAATGGGGTTGGGCCATCAGTTGTGTTGTGCATAGTTTTGATGTCTTCAGTGAGAATCTAAAATGTAAATAGTCATTAAAATAAATAAAAAACATTCAATGAGAAGGTGTGTCCAAACTTTTGGCCTATAGTGTAGTTCACCTGTAGTTTTATGTATTTCTGCTGTACGCACCATATTCATAAAAAGTCAGTCCGTGCTGGTGGGCGCTCTTCTTAATCTCGTTGATGGCAACTAGTAACGTAGCTGAAAAAGAAAAAGGTAAGAGCCATTAACCAACCAAACAAACACACTAGGCATCTAAGCACCATAGACTGTGTATAGAATGGGTGAAGCTGAAATGATGTCACACGTTGGTATGTGGACTCTTGTGAAGATAGAACTTTGGCATATGAACATTGCCATGTTGGTTTTTGGGAACCAGAGGTGACCATATTTGGATATGAAGGGAGGAGTGAGAAAGCAGGTTTGACCCTTGAACCAGAAATGATTTTCAGATGGACCAGATCACTGATAACAAGAACTGACTTTAGCTATTTGTTGACCGAGTATCTCATGATTGAAAAGGACATTGTTTTGACAAGTTTATTGGAGCAGGATTTAAGCCTTGTACAGACTTTCAACCTAGTGTCCCCTGTAGTACTACGCTTTTTTGCACTTTCACATTGGCTTCACTTTGGAGACGTGGTTGCTTTGTTCATTTCTTTACACAGTCTATAGCACTAACACACACACTGCCAAGGCATAATCCAGCTGTACTGATACCAGAGACTGAACCTCTTGTGGTGAAATAGCAACACGAGCTTTAAAAATGTCCTCAGTATAACAAAACAACTTTTTTCCCCACGGACAGGATGCCTTCTGCCAAATTTAATCATTTGCTCCTTGTTAACTAACGTAAAAGAGACATACTTGTTGATTATTACAACCTACCTCCTTCAGATACCAGAGAGCCCGCCAAAATACAGTAAGCCTGGAACAGAAAGACGTGACATGTTGAAAGTTGAATTGTTTCTGAATCTTGAATTACAGATGAACTTCACCACCGACACTCACCCATAGCAAAGACTCAATGGGCTGCGGGTGCAGTAATCCCAAAATGCCATGGTAACAAGAGAGGCCTGCTCCCATCGTAAAAATGCCCACTCCACTGATGAGGGAGGCGATGTAGCGCATGTTGGAAAAGCCGTACCTGACACACACAAGAAGTGAGAGGTGCATGAGGTGTTCTCCAGTCACTGTCTGACAAAACATTGCTTGACTTTATTTAGCATCAAAACCAATTATTGTGGCAGCAGTTAATCTTACATCATAAAACAACTACACTTCCTTTTATCTTTCATTAAGAAACATAAAGAGTTGTGGTGCTCACGGGTGCACGGCATCTGGGTTCCGGACAGACTGACTGATTCCCAGAGCGAGCAGACCCTGGTTGCAGGTATCGGCTAGAGAGTGGATGGCCTCGGAGAACATGCTAGCTGATCCGGTGTAAATCCAAGCCAGGAGCTTGAAGACGAAATTCAACCCGTTGCTGAGCATTAAATAAAAACAAAAGAAAAAGAAAAAACACAAGTCAGTATGCTTTTCCATTTTTTTTTAAAGCCAAATAAATCAACAATATACAACAACATCATTTGTAGGGTTCACACTGTTTTCAAGCCATTATTTTCCAGTACATTTTCTGTGAGAAAACAAGCTTGTGTGTAGTATAATGCAAGATTTCAGAATAAAAATGTATCGTATAAAAATGTCAGTGTAGTAAGCAATAAAATATTAGTGTACTGCATCATATGAAAAAAGTGACACAGGTTGTATTTTAATGATTTTTCGACACAATGTTTCAGGACATTTTTTTGATTTTCTCTTCAGATGCTTCTGAATCACAGATATCACACCTGGACTGGACATCTGCTGTGATGAGCTCCTAATCGACTGACTCCCTGTTCTTCATGTGACTGCACATGTGCTTTAACTCAATCATTGTAATCTAATAAGCCAGAGGACAGCATGTGATCCAGTTCTCATGCAGTTATTATTAAAAGTTTGTACATTTTTCTCAGATTTTTTATAAGTGTGTGTCAAACTCTATGATAAAGGTTTGTTGTTGTTTTTTTTTTACTTTGAAAGAATAAAATATTCTGCTTCAGTTAATCAGCTTTTGCTCACATGCAGAATCTGTCCTGGTCTTTTGCAATAAAGTTCAGCCACACCAGATTGTTTGTTTAGTTTCTAAACCAGGTTATGGTCTCATACTTATCCAACATACTGTGTTGTAGTAGCCCTGCTGAGAACAGATCCGTAGCTCCTCTCTCTAATCCAATACCTCCTGCTGTGTGTGTGCTACAGCTTAGCAAAGCCACTGAGTACATGGAGCCTTCACGGCAAAACCACACAGCATTTAGAGACAAGGGAGATGCAGGAAAACTTACATGCAAATAGCCACCGTGACCACCTTCCCGGGCCCTTGTAGAAAAGTTGTTCTCTTGCCTGATCGCGGCTTTATGAAACATAAAGAGACATGAATGATGGTATTCCTGTCACCCAGGTCAGTGGATGGTAATTTCCTAGAATCCACTCAGTGCACACACTGTACGTTGCAGAGAAAATAAACAAACTTGTGGGAAATTTAAACATAGTACATAATGTAAGGATTTTTTTTTTTTTCAGTGATGAACTTAAACAGTTAAAGTTATCTCATGAGGCATATGGGGGGGGACAAAACAGTCCAGCAGAGTATAGAATATACCATCACATACCAGACAAGTGTAGAACTGTACAGTCACTGAAATAACATCAGCAGCATACAGTAAAGAGGGGGGGTTGGGTAGGGGTGCGGGAGGGGACTGCATGAATGTCAACAGATAATGACATTGTCGTATAGATGCAATGACCTCTGTAACGGGGACAAAGGTCAGGCAAACACCACCTGCTCAACTTGGACACAGTGACAGCAGCTTCCACATTACTTTCTCTTTCACATTAAAAACATGATGTGGAGACTGGAGCCCTTTCACAAACACACCCACATCAATGTTCATGCTCTATGTGTTCCAGTTTGTGCAGAAAGGATTACTTGTAAAAAAAAAAAAAAAAAAAAAAAAAAAAAAAAGTTACTACTTTCTTACTATGGCTATTTTATACCTTTACTCCACCACAAAGAAACCAGCTTTAGTTACTGTATTTTCCAGACTATAAGCCCCTACTTTTTTCCAACGCTTTGAACCCTGTGGCTTAAACACCGGTGTAGCCCATGTATCGGCGGCACGAAGCTCATTGGCATTTTACAAGCTAGCAAGCTCCGTGCCGCCGATACATTTAGCCTCGTCACATCAGACCCGGTCAGAGTGGACCGCATGAAACTGTACGAATAAATTCAATAGCGGCTTACAGACAGGTGCGCTCAATAGTCTGGAAAATACAGTACTTTTCATATCAACACAGGGAGTGTAGTGTTTGACTACATCTCCAAACATGGTGATGTAGTTGATTTTTGAGCTTAACTGTAGACTCAATATTGGCCATGTTCACACTTTGTTGCTGATGTCCACCTTGGGTTGCGAGGTTCCAAATGGACAGTGCCAAACCACACAACGGACAAGTGTGAATGACCACCAAAACACATTGAAACCCACAGACTCAAACCATGAGCGGAGGTGGTTTGGAACATATGTGACCACATACTGTTTGTAATGTGAATTCTAACGTGTCCTGATGTGTCCCCGATAAGGACAGAAAAAACCCCACTGCTTTTCTATTGTTTAATCTCTTTGTGGGATGGAAGAAGCCAAGTGTGAACAGGGCTATATTGGTGCACAATTCACATAGAATGAAAACGTAATCCAGCTCAGTAATATGTGTTGGTATGGATCTCAAAATGTCTATATCAGTAGGACTTTAGCAGAGAATTTGTCTGATTATCCAAGCAAATTCAATCAAAGTGCTCACCTTGGTGTTTCCCCAGAAGTCTTTGTATTCCTTTATCAACTGCCGATTCCGAAATATATCTGCAGGTCAGCAGAATAAAAACTAATCAGTCAACAGGTATAAACACTCAAAATAATGTAGCTTGAACTTGGTTGTAGTCCTATTTCTGTCTATCAAAACATGAAGCAAACAGCTGGGTAGCTTAGCTGAACATCACCTCTAAAGCTCACTAATTAGCATGTTATATTGTGGTCGTTTAATAAGTATCTGAAAAAATAACTGTCAGATTATTATTCAGCCGTGACCAATTAACTTCCTTAAGTCTTTGCTGGTTGCCTGGCAACTCCTCACAGCGAAGCACAATGTCAATCAAGTTGCAGTTTTCTATGGATTTGTATGAGACAAAATACATTGTGCTAATCAGCGGATTTCAGAGGTGATGTTGATTGGCTGCCAGCTGCAGCTTCATATCTATTGCATAAATTTGAAAGTAGCATCAATCTTCTCATCAAACTATAAGTTAGAAGGGGGAAAAAAATGCATATTTCTTTAATATGTCAACCTTTTTGAGTCAAAACTAAATTTCAAGTGTTATTACACATTCACAAAGATGCATGTGCAGCCAGAAAAGAAAAGTGCAAACCTACTCTCTTGGTACTCTCTCTCCACCTCTTTCCTAAGATTTCTCTCCCGGGCTAAAGCTTCATGGCTTCCCCAGACATCTAGCGCTCTAATGTTTGAAGAGAGAAACAACTGGATCAACACGTGTTACAGAGAATTTCAATAAGATCTGTGGCCTGTAAAATAATTCACTCTCCACATCTCTTGAGGTGTAAAAGCAGAAGGTTTTGACACTGACTTAGCCTCCACATCTGACCGCAGGAACACAGTGAAAGCCTCAGTGTCATCGTGGGGGCTGCGCCTTCTGATCTTCCGGAGTTGTTCCAAATCACTGTGAACACACGAGTGAGAGGGGGGAGGGGTAAGAGTTAGATTAGACCTGTGTTTAATGATGGCAGGCAGTCTTGTATTAGCTAATCACAACAGCATGCTTACTTATTAACCCAAAGGAATTTGTGCTATGGCTGTGATCTGCACTGCATTGGTGTACTTGGTGTGTTTGTATATGTTAAACTAACGGAAAACAGCAACACTGAGGAGGAACAGAAGTTACCTTGGTTTCAGGCAGAACTCATTCATGGCTCTGACAGCAGTGATGAAGTTGTTCTGAGTGTATTTAGCTCCATATTCCCTTTTCTTCAGGACAGCTCGAACTGCGTGTGACAACAGACGGAAATTAACTGATACAGCATCTCCAATCTTATTCAAGCCACCAAATCATACTCATATTCTGAAGACAGTAAAAAGTTGAATTCAATGAAGTGTAAGGAAAAAGTTTTACTTTAGTAGTTTATTACCTTTGACTTGAATTGTCTCAGCTTTAGTCAGCCCCTGAGGTGCCATACCTGTGAGAGTTCAAATTTAAGTTTGATGAGTCATGTTACTGTAAGCTGTTGACATGGGATGTAACAGCAGGGCAAAAAGGGAATTAAAAAACATTACATTACACATAACAAAGCCACACTAAAAACCAACAACAGACAGACATTAAACACCTTAAAGACTGCTATGTATGTGTTACCTAATGAAGCTGGGGTGACTTTCGCAGCACCAGGCAGAATCTTTTCCACTGAGGGAGCATCACCTGATGGAGACTTTGGAGGACCATCTTTACTGTTGCCAGAGGTAGAGTAATACTGGACCTTGCAGAGCCCCATAGAAGTCACACGACAGTCTGGAATGCTGAACCATAGGCTGTGTATACCTCCATTCTGCCAACCTGTACAGCAGAATGTGTGACAATAGTTAACATACAAAGGTTTAAGTGAAATCAAAGCAGAAGTGACTGTAAAGTGTAACAGCTGGAGTTGGAGCTGCTCACCGTGACACAGCTGAGAGACCCTCGGGGACCGGTGCGACAGGGACGCCCTTTGCTGCAAGGAGACCCTGCAGAAGGCATGCCACGGTCTGTGGGCCAGGCTCGGGAACATCCTCGCTACAGCGGGGCTGGGTAGTTAAGTGCAGGTATTGGCTGTGCAGAGTCACAGAGAGCCCGGTCACTGTTATGCTAGCAGTCCACTCGCCAACTTCAGACAGATTAACGCCGAGACATCTCCTCTTAAGTTCGGACAGTAAACAGCAACAGTAACGTTAGCATGACCACAAACAGGACTCACATGTTCAACTCTGATGACATTCGTTTCTAACTGAGATAGTTGTCATTTGAGTATTCGATTAACGCCTGTGCCGGCCGGCTAATGCTGACGGTGCTACAGCTCTGAGCCCCGGAGGCTACACACTCAGCTAACCTAGCTAGATAGCAGCGTAAGCTAACATCGTAACAGGTGCTGTATAACACTGTCATTCACTCAAACACACTCGCTACTGGCTAGTACGTACACTCACGTAAGGTTAGTCAGACAAGTCAATACCTTTCTACGGTGACGTTCGTTCCGCATAATCTGTATCCATTTTGAGAATCTATGGCCAAACTGATCGTATCGCCACTATGGACGCGCTACAAACACACACAAACACGTGACCTATGACACGCAACTGACGTCATGGTATTCTCGCGAGAGTGTCATACCCTTAATGATGAGTCAATTTGTATCGCGATATTCTGTAAATCACTTTCTAAACAAGGTCATTTTAAGTTCCCAGTTTCCTTCAAACTACTGCTTGCGTCAAATTACAGCATATACATTGATGAAGAAAGGTTATTCCAAGACCATATTTAGACTATATAGTTTTTGATTAAACACATCTTGAAACAATATTAAATATAGAGCAGCGTAACTATTTGCAATATAAAATAACCAGTTTTTATGGGGATTGTTTACTTCAAGGGATAAATTGGGACAATAACACAGTATCATAACATCCATGACAAGAAGTTATCTATTTTAAATATCATTAATATCAGAATACTTTATTCACCCCCAAGGGTGAAATCGGGTAATTATGTATATTACATGACTGGATTAATATTTTACTGTTTTGTAAGTGGTTGCCAAAGTAAATTTGGATGATCAAAAACTATGTATCACAGTTTCCAGGCAGGTCGATTTTTCCAAATAGCATTGAATGTAAGGCAACTGGACTTTTGTTTTGCATTTCATCCAAGTGGCTTCTTTTGAACTGAGATGCAGCCCGGATTATGTTCAATGGACTTATGGTCTACTACAGTGGACACGCTGTAAAATGTTTTAATTCAATTAAACTTTAAAAAGTTAGTTGTAAGATGTTGGCTGTTGAAAAACATCTCTGTTAATTATCTGGTAACCTTGGCTGTCAAATGAGTGTCATTAAAATAAAAGTACAACAGTGCCTACATCTATATGTTATCACAAAGAGGACAATAAAGTATAAGTCCCTCTAAAGTGTGCTTAGGTACATTACTAAAACAAACATAGTCCCTCATCACCACTGTGATTTGACTTGACAAATATACACCTTCTCTAATTCACTTTGAATACTGCATTTACAGACTACAGTTTGGCCGTGCATTAATCATTGCCCAACCCAACCAACTCTACACACACACAGGGAAGGGCACTTTAAGCATTACAATGCAGTATCATAACAAAAATCCAAAAGGCCCAGTCAGGAAAGGAGGTGAAATGAGTCACAACATTTAAGAAAAAACCTGCAGGTTTATTGGATCTTTAGTATCTTTAGAACAGTACAGTAGATATATGTCATGACCTTGCATTGGTAGTGAATAGGTGCCTTAAAAAACAGCAGTGTTTGTGGTATTCATCTGACAAATGACTAACAAATCAAACACATACACTAGGAGAGAGGTCTTTTGACTTCCCGTGCGATCATTTGACAACAATACCTGCAGATTGTTCACTTCCATTTCACAATCATTAAAATGGAATCCAGCATATTCAATCAATAATCAAGACCCACAGTACAGTTTAAGAAGGCCATAACTCGGTCTTGGTCCATTTAGGTAAAAATGAGAAAAAAATGAAACACTGCCCACAAATAAGGTCACTTAAATGAGAGAAAATGGAAGCATATAGGTATTTTTATAAAGCAAGTCGTCAAGCTGATGCGAGAGTAAAACGGAGGAGTAACTCTGTCCCGGTATGCTCATCTGGGTTTCTAGTTGTATAGGGAAGTTGTGTTTGCATTAACGCATCGTGACAAACTCCTCAGAGGAAGTGGGGTGAATGGCAATAGTCTTGTCAAAGTCTGCTTTGGTAGCTCCCATTTTGATGGCCACAGAAAAGCCCTGCAGCATCTCATCACAGCCCAGGCCCTGCATGTGCAGGCCCACCACCTAGGGAAAGAAAAGTAAAGAAAAAAAAAATCTGTTTTTGTATATAACTGCAGCATACACATAAATAAGAGTGAGAATCAAGACACTGTTAAACTCATAAGTGGTTTTAGCTGAGGATATTGAAAAGACTTCAAGACTGTCGGTGTAACCTTTAGTGTTTTGCTAAACCACAGCCTTAGCTGAGGCCATACACTGTACATAGAAATGGACGAAGCAACCACAGCTCCAAAATGAGGCCAATTGATTGCAAAACAGTGCAATACTCCAAATTGCACTGGCTGGCTCCAAAAAACTTTGGCTCCAACTGACTCAAATTCAAAAATCGTCACTTTCATTCATCGTCATTCTGACGTCATTAGCTAAACTTCATTCTTCTTATTCCCCCCCAAAAAATGAATTAAGAAGATACTTGCTTCAAAAAGTTTAATGTTTCAGGGAGTGATTAGTTTGATCTCTGGATTCCCATCAGACCAGCTCTGAACTCATCTCATACACCTTGGCCAGTGTCCTGGGGTTCAAGGGTCAGACCAGCCTACTCACTCCTCCCTTCATATCCAAATATGGCCACTTCTGGCTCCAAACAACCAACATGGCAATGTTCAAATGCCAAAATCCTGGCTTCAAAATGTGAGTCCAAAAACCAACAAGTGACGTCACATTAGCTCCGTCCATTCTACATACAGTCTATGGCTGTGGCTTACATCATTACAAATGCTGAGGAAAGTCTTTACACCACAGCTAATGCAAGAGATACTGCAGTCCTGTATTCTGAGGACCTGACTAGACTCTTTCATCAAGAATCTGTTATCTTGACAAAAAATGGCTCCTACCTTCTCCTCTTTGCCCACACACACCAGCTTCATTATACATGGACTCTTCCTGCTTGTGATGGCATGATACATTGGAACGAAAGAAGTCTTGTAGATCTTCACATTCTCCTTTCCTCTCGATTTAATGGCCTCCTCTGTGACATGACCAAATGCAGTATTTCCTTTAGATGAAACTTTTATCCACAATAAATTACGGCAAGTTAAAATGCAATGTAGCAATAAATCAACAACTTAACTGGTGGAGTGTTAAACCAGTTTAAAGACATCTTTGTTAAGGGCATACTCACCCTCTGTGAGGCCCACAGTACCGATGGGTGGGTGGCTGAACACCACTGTGGGAATGCTGGAGTAATCCAACTTGGAGTCTTTCTTGCCCTCAAAGAGTCTGTGTGCCAGCTTTCTGCCTGCAGCAATGGCAACTGTCCCAACACATAACACAACATCAGTGTCCTCAGAATAACAAAAAATGTTCCACGAAAACATGTCAGGGTCAGGATAAATTACTTAACTCTACAAACCTGTACTACTGCTGCACTATTTTGCAATGCAATAAGTGGAGTACAGATTTTTGGGACAAATTCACTTTCTTCTAAAGTGAAAGGAGAAGGGAAAAAGTCTGACGAGGTCAAAACTTCAGCAACACTTGAAGAACAACTTTGATGTGACACCATGACAAAGTTCTTTATGCAGTAATACTATGTTAGGGTATCACTGTGATTTTGATGTCTTTGGTATTTATAAATGTGAAATATTATCTCTCTTTACTATAAATTAGTGGTTATCAGCTCTATTAAGATTTTTTAGCAGACACTTCTACTGTAACCACAGAGATGAAGGATGATAGATAGTTTCTGCTACATGGGGGTGCAAATAATTTGTTAAATCAGTGTTTTTGCCATTTCTCTTGCTTACATTATAGGTTACTAAACAGGACAAAGCTCTGAATGCGCTGTTTAAAACTAAACCAATTGAGATTTTCTTTGAGGGGATTTCTAAGGTGTTATTTGGAGCCAGATCTTGGTCTGAAGGCTGTTTGGTCGTCTACCCACATTCACATTTGTTAAACTAGATCCACAGCCAAAAAGCCTGCGTGTTATTTGATTTAGGTTCATATCTCCTAAATACACAAGACCCAAGCCTTGTAAACACAACACACCTGGACTAATTTAATGGAAACTTCTGATAACCTGTTCTTTAAAGTTTCCTTGTGGGAATACATTTTGTACACACACAACTGTATGTAATGGCAACATGACAAAAACATATATCCCCTGTAGTTGGCACAGATATGATCTCAATCAAAACAATACCACAATTTGGATGTAGAGAAAGACCTACACATTTTAGCAATTTCAGAGCTGCAATTTGGAGTCACTGATGTTTATTTGTTTTGTTTGTTTGTTTTTAACTTCATCTCAGTTATGTTGGACACTAAACAAAATCCTAATCTATTCACACAAAGTGACCTGATTTCCAACATGTACTCTAAAAGTGTGGATGCACCCACAAAGATCTTTCACCATATAAATATTAAAATACCTTTTATCACAAAAACAAAAACAAATATAGAGATATTCAACAAGGGCACAAAATGCTGTTGATTTGTAAAACGACTCAGGTTACTGGTGCTACTTCCTACCAGGTGTAAGAAGAGCTCTGCCACAGACGTCCCCCACAGCGTAGATTCCTGATCGGCTGGTGTTTTGATACTCATCCACAACGATATGGCCTCTTTCATCAGTATCCACACCCTGACAAACAAAGAGGAGCTGTTATTATAGTTATTACAAATCTGCACAAACATCACAATGTGCAGTGAAGCAGGAAAACTCGAGCCCGTGTTTGGTTTCCTGATTCACTTCGAATTGTTAAAAACTGATACTGTATTCACCAGACCATAACTTTAATGAAGCAATAAAGCCAACAAGCCACCATGTCACAGAATTGTAGAAAAGCACTGCTGGTAAGGAGAAACACTCATAGGGTTTGAATTTTTTGGTGGTTTCTGTTCTCTCCTTCACAGCACAGCACTGGACAGATAGGAATAGATGGAAGAGGGTTTGAGCAACTGAGCAGAGAAATTCTGTTTATAGCAAGAAACAACAATGAGTCAGCCCAGCTGTGGAGGATTGAATGTAAACACCGAACAGCGGCAACCATCGCTGAAAGTCCTCACAGTCAGTCAGCTCTAAAAAATGTGATAAGTTTCATCATGGTTTTGTGTCTTCATGACAAGTCTGCTGCTTTGGTAAATCATTCAGTTTCTCTTTTATGTAACAGATTAAAGGCAATGTTGATTAAATATATTTATAATGGTTTGAATTTCACTTCTTTTAATGACAAATGGTCCACCAGCTCTGTCAATAGACTTCAACTGGGCTTTGAGGCACTCCAGATTTCACTGCTTTTTAATAAGCCTGTTAGCCCTCAGCTAACATGCACTTCATGTGTACCAGAATTTAACTCACTACCTCTGACAAAACAAAACAAAGTTATGTGAGACAATCCCATTTTAAGGTATTCTGGATACTTTCCATATGACAGCATTAGAAAAGTCTTGTGCAAAGCAGTTTAGGCTAACTTTAAAAAAATAAATAAATAAATCATAATGATCTGCAGTGATTTTACAATCTACAAGGACTACAGAGAAACCTGGATGGTGATACAATAAAAGAGCTAAACACTAATTGATTCCTCTTGCACACAGACAGTGGTGATAACCTGCCTTAAGTGTATTATCACTATTTTACTTTTTAATGCTGGGTGTGTTTTACATCCGTTCAAGCTGCAATATGAAATCCCCAAATGAGGATATTAATGTTTTCAGTTATTTGTCTTTCCAATTAGCTGACATGCCCGCACATATCATCATCCAGTCTACAGCAAATATCAGAGGGTGACCTTTCATGACTGTTACCATCCTGCCGATGTTCAGTCCAGCGGTGTTGGGCTGCCTGCCGATGGCCCACAGGAGGCAGTCCACTTCCTGGATGGTGCTGATCTTCTCCTCGTCGTTCTTCTTCTCTGGGTCTCTGCTGACGATCGTCACCTCCAGGCCTTTATCTGTTTTACTCACAGACTTCACCTGAGAGTTCTTCCACAAATCTACACCAGAGCTTTGCAGTTCTTTGGTGCAGTTTGCACTTATGAAGGAGTCAAAGTTCCTCAAAACCTACAGAGACAATATGAGCGCGCATGAAAACACATGTATTCTTCATTACTACATAGCTGCATACTACTTAAAAAGTCATGTGTTGTGATTCGTTTTTTTTTCCTTACTCCTGACTGTCGAATAACGAGGGATGTTTTGGACCCCAGGGTGGCAAGAATGCCTGCCATCTCCACTGCAATATAACCAGCACCCACAATCACACTGCGCCTGTCAGGAAAAACAAACTTTTAATTACAGATACAAATGTTCCTCATGATATCTGATAAAAACTGATTAAAGATTAAAAGAAAATCTTACTTTGGCAGGTCCTCAAGTTCAAAAAAGCCATCACTGGTAATGCCCAGACTTGCCCCTGAAATTATCAATAAATACATAGTGTGCAAAATTTTGAAATTTTATAAACGTAGTATTATCAGATAAATTACATTAGATAAAACTCCCAAACCTAAGTACAGGACTTCTTACCTGGAACTTCAGTATCACTTAAAACAGAAGGATGCCCTCCAGTGGCGATGAGGATGTGAGGTGCTGTATACTTCTTTCCTTTGACCTCCACAGTAGGATCAGGGTCATTTGTGAACTTTGCATAACCCTGAATCATTTCGATTTTTGCCTGAAATGGAGCAGATAATAATAATTGTCCTGCAATTGCTTTCCCTCTTCATTTGAAAACAATCAAGACAAACAAAACAAGGCAAATAATTATTGTTGACCTAAGTTGTCACACATTTAACAAAATAAATACAACTTGAACTTACCTTGTCAAGGTTGTTGCGATAGATGCGATTTAGGTGACTAACATACGCATCCCTTTTGTTCTTAAGAGTTCTGCAAACACACAAAAAATCAGATGAATACAAAGATTAAAAAAAAAATTACCACAAACATTTGTCCTTCTGTTGCTGATTGTTAACTAAATCATTTCATATGGAAAAAAAAAGTACACACAAAGGGCTCTTCTTTACTCTCTTATATCTACATATGATACTTTACTATAGCCATCGACATACAATACATACATCTATATCTATATACAGTCTATGACTATAACACATTTCTTACATCCACAAACTCCAACTAAGCCAAAAATAAATTTGAATTGACAACATTGTTGGTATAATTTCTAAAAGTTCAAACAGTTGCTTTAATCAGGAAACGTGTTGCATAAGACTGCACTGTTTCCCTCTCTACATACTTTAATGCAGTTTATCTCTGTGAGTTTTTTCAGAAACATATTGAAAAGTGATGGACATCTGTATTGTTCAAACACAAACGAATCATGACGGCCACATATTTGCACAAAATGAAACAGGCGCACCTTAAATAGCTGCCCAACTAAGTTGTATGTTTGTATTTTGTGTCCTTGACTAGTATCCTCATGTTTCACTCAGCCACTCCTTCCAGAGGCTTATCTTTAATAGTCACCCTGATTCAACTTTGCTGCACACAAAGATAAGTGGGCTGAAGTAAAGCAACAACCACGAGACAGACAGAGAAGCTGGGCTGTGAAATAAAAACCACTTTGTTCCTGGAACTGACATAATACCTTTCAAAAGAGTTCATTGTAGTTGCACAAAACAGTGAGAAAGACACACCAACAGACACTGTAACTTACTCCCAACTGAAACGAACATTTCCAGTCTCAAAGCCATAATCACTATGATCATGTAGATACTCAGCATGAACTGCTGCATTCCACATAACCTGTGAAGAAACATAAAGGCACTGTTTTTTCCCCATTCATGTTAATAAATTATTGAGGATCTGAGCTCAAATATGCCCTGTTAGAACAAGACTGAAAAGAAAACTGTACCTTCTTAGGGACACAGCCAACATTGACCTGAAAAAACATTAAAGGAGACCACATTAATTTGGCAAAAGCCTGTTAACAAGTATCAAAACATGTTAAATGAGAAAGGAAATATTTTACACTAATACTGCAGATATGTGAACTTTAGAAACGCAAGAAACAAAATTTTAAATTACTGATTTTGGTAACTTTTATTACAATTTGTTGGGAATCATGGATAATAGAGTAAAAAAAAAAACAGTATGAGCATATGACTTTGATAGTGAATATGAAATTGCATCAAATTTGTTTTATCAGTCAGAAAGGTGGCAAAGATATTCTGCAAACACTGGACTGTTGGTCATGTATTATAACTACTTCCTTATCCATTACCTGAATTGGGAAATAAGTCAAACACACTGCTTTTGGCCTTTATGCAACTTGGTGTGCAGTGGTTGTTTGAAAAAAATCTGTAGCAATATTTCCTCTGATCAACTGTTCCCTTAATTAAAAATTGAATATAAAGGATTGAGACAATAATATGAACAACAATAATATGTAACGCATTTGAAGAATGTGTCTCATGTTGCAGCCCTTGTGCACAAACAAAATGTAGTGACATGTCAAAGCTTACAACTTCTAGTTACCAGTGTTAGCCTCGTCGTTTTCACTTTGAGTGTTAAGAGTTTGGCTTCTGGATTGTTAGTTATCTCGTGCGAGGAGTGAGTGCCTCGCTGCTTTGCGCTTCAAACAAACCCACAGTGTTAGTCAAACACAAAGAAATGTCCATAAAACGAGTCTGGAGGCTTCGCAGTGAAGCTGGCAACGTGTGTTAAAGCCTCAGAGGTGACAGCACAGCGACAGTAGGCGGGATGGATAACGGTGTTTTTTATTTTTACTCACGCAGGTACCTCCGAGTTTGTGACTCTCGATCACGGCGGTAGCTGCTCCGAGCTCCGCCGCCCGCCGAGCACCGGCCAGACCTCCAGACCCGCCGCCGATCACCAGAAAGTCGAACCGGGTTATATCCTCTGCTGCCGGGTCTGAGGCCATGCTGCGGCGGATAACTCCGTGTCTGCGAAAAGACGGCGAAATTTGCTTTCTGAGGATAAACCAGCAGGGAGCTCGCGTCCGGGTGAGCTGGATTAATATTGCCATAACCAGGAAGCTCGCAGGCGTATGTGTCAGACAAATGGGCGATGGGAGGGTCAAGAGAAAGCCACTGCTGTGTCATTATGAATTACAACAATGGTGTGTAAATCCCAGAAACAGTTTTCACAATAGTCATGGTGATCCTCACATGAGCTACAGTATGGGGGCTACAATAACAGGTGTAATCAGGGCATATTCCGCAACAAGAATTCAACAGTGAATTTAAGGCATTTAAGATAACATATAAATAAAGTCCAATCAAGAAAGTATCACCACAGTATTTCTAAAGAGTTACGACTGATCAGTCGACTTCATAAGTTGACTTAATGATACTGTATTACTCACCTTGGCAATGACATAGTAGGTAGCAGTCTGCAGATTCTTACAAACAGCATGTTTTTATGTGTTTTAGGACATTGTAATCAGATACATCTATCTTGTCTAACTCTGTGTCCACACTCAGCAGTGGAGGCCTATGGTTTGACTTTTATCGCATTAAATACAAAAGCTTCCAAGCACTTCCCGGGTCACTGGGCGAGCTCATTGATCCTGAGCCGGTTATAAAGACTACAGCGGTAACACCACAACCCGTCTATCTCTAAAACAAGCACCAACATAACACTGTGAGGTCTCACAATGATGACTCGACCAGGGGAGTTTAAAATCTCTGCTGTGATGGAGGAAGTTGTCACTTTTTGGGGGCGTAGATTACGTAGATGCCCAAAGCATTACGTTGTTTTTCAAACGGATTGAGACTTTAACGTAAGTAATCCTACTCGATATCGGAGGTTTGCGTCGTATTTCTTTAAGAATCGAAGCAGTGCTGCGCACACTTCATCAGCTGTCAAGTAAACAAAGTATAAATTAAACTTCCGCCCAGGACTGTCGAAATAATTTTGTCTTTCGCAAAAAGACGCATCACAACATTATTTTGTGACACACGATAGGGCTAAATAAAAAATAAACGCCGTATAATGGCACAATGGTTGCAAAGTAAGATAATTTAAGTTGTTGGAGGGTTTTGTTTTTTATTCCATACTCTTATTTTGAAAACATGGGCAGCCGTGTCCGGTAGCTGTTGCTGCTAGCTACCAGTGGCTAACGACAAGCTAACCCGTAGGCTGCGTTGAGAAGCGTCAGAATCACGTCCAAAGAGGGAATTTACCTTTTCTTTATTCACTTGAAAAATATAAAAGAGACTAAAACGCTGTTTCACAACACGTCTGCCAGGTATGTCTGAGGGATTTGTCTCTGATTTCCAACATAAACAGTTGAAATTCGGGCCGTCGTCTTCGCAAGCCCCCCCCTTGTTGTGGTGAGGGAGGGCCTCTGTCTTGCGTCCAGAAGAAGATAGCTTGGGACGGCTGCAGGAAAATGCAAAAACACAATACTGCATTTCGTTTGCTCTACCGCTCTGTTTGTCTTAACATGTAAACAATGTAGTGGAAAAATATGTAGCAGGCGAAAATGCGGCATGAGCTGTGTGTGAGGGGGAGGGGCTTTATGGGCCTTGTCTTATGAGGACTGTGCCCTGTAAGGTTCACTCACTCACCATCATTGTTATTACTATTATTCTTATTATTAAATACTTTTTTTTTCATCTTACCTGCTTTTCACAGAGCGGAGGATACGCCGTAATTGTCAGGCACATCAGTCCCTGGACATCAGGTGAAGATGGATGTTTACTTCACGGTCTGATTGCTGCTTTGGAAATTGTGAGACCTCCTGCCAGATGACCAGTAGACCTCACCGCTCACCATGAAGCCCGTCAGCTATCAAAGCATGCCGTCATCTGTGAATGGTGGAAACTCCAATGTGGCACTGGATCGTGTATTAAGCACCTCAAACGTGATGTATTGTGAGAAATGTGGATTTGCTTCTACAGATGCCGCACTGTTCAAGAAGCATATGTTCGGGCATATGGGGACGAGATTTTACTGTTTTTATTGCAACCATGTCTCCTTCACTGAGGCAGAATTGAATGCACACTTAAAGCAACACACCTCAAAGTATCCATTTAAATGTCCTCACTGTGGACAGGGCTACATGAGGAGGCTGTGCCTTGTGAAGCACATTGACCGGTTGCATGGTAAAAACATTAATCAAGGACCGGACAAGCCTGGTGTGACAAAAACTCAACAAGTCCCTGTCTCCAGTGCCTTAACAAGTGTGCCCGCTGCTGACCCATCATCAGTTCGACCAGTTGTTCGGGTGAAAGTACCAACCCCAAGTGCACCTGTTGTCAGATTGGGAAAAGATGACCAGAGGGGGAAAATACTGGACACAAACTTATTAAATGCTGCTAATGGTAGTGCAGAACTTTTGTCCCCTTTGAATGGACTCATTCAGCATAACAGAGCTCTAACGGTTTCTCTGCCTGAGGAAGTCAGTATCCCTGCTGGCTGCTTGGTGGAACTTGTTGAGGTGAAGACTGTCAACGGTACTAAGGAGCTAAAGCTGAGGCTTGTCTCTCAACAGGAAAATGAGTCTGTGATAAAGGACACAAGGACCACAGTTCCTCAAAGCTCTTCACTGGGAAAGCCATTGTCACCCACAATAAATCATCCAAACACAGTGAGGTCTATGAGCATGGGCATGTGCACGGTTAACAGAAAACAGTGTGAAACAAAGACAGTGAATGTGGAACGCCCTGCTGTGTCAGTCAGTGTTTCCAACAACCTCCAAAGTCCACTGAGCAAAGAAAAGAGTGGATTGAAAAGAACATCACAAGAAATAATCAACTTGGACTGTAACACGGTCATCCCAAGCAAGGTTCCTAAAAGAATCCTCAATCCTGTAAGAGAAGGAAGCAGTGGGATCAGAGTGCAAACAGCACCTGTGAACCACAGTGCAGCTCCTCCGACTGTTATCTCCAACAGAGTCGCCAGCAGGTTGAATAGCACACTGCATCCAGACAGCATGGGAGCAAGTGTTTCTCAGAGAGTGGTGGAGGAGAGAAAAAATGTAATTCCAGACCTTTCCAAGAGTATCCCACCCAGGAGGATAAGTGATGCCAAAAATGTTTCTCGAGATGTGTCAGTGGCTGTGAAGCAGGAACATGGTCCAATCTGCCTTAACAGCAACGCTGCTTCAAAAAAGATCAAAGAGGCAGTGCCCTTGAACCAGCAAAGTCTGAAATCAGCTTCTCCTTCTTTGAGTGTTCCTGTTTCTGCAGCTTCTCACATGAAAAGTCCCTCCGTTTTAGTCAGTAACAGTAATGCTCCAAATCCATCTTTTCTGTTACCCAGGACTCTCAATAAGCCCTTATCAATCCAAACACCTGCCCTTTCTAATCATTCAAATTCAAAGATCTCCACTTGGACCCCGGAAGTCAGATCTAACAAGACAGCAAGAGACAAAGTCATTTCAGAACCTGAGAGTTTTCCTGTCATCTCATCTGTGTTTTCATTGAGTCAACAGCCAGAAGACGTCCAAGGCTCCAACCACCCACTGGTAATGGCTCTGCGTGGCATCGTGATGGATAAAAGTCACAGTTCGGGGAGTCCATCTCAAGATCACATTAAGATAACAAACAGCACAGAGCAAGGGAACACGGCTCCTACATTGAGACACTACGCTCCTGTGGCACCAAAAAATGGATCCGTCATCCGCGACTTGTTAGTGACAGAGCAGATAAGTGAGTCTGTCAAAAAGGAAGACCACGGTAAGAGTATTCAGCACTGTCCTGGGCCCACTCCAAACCACATCCATGTCAAGGAGGAAAAAAGTAGCTCTACATCAACAGACAATAACAAATGCAGTCTCACTCCTGCTGCACAATCTTCAACAAAAGAAGAACCTAACATTGACTCACATGTAAGGGCCTCTGCAGCTGCTGATCCTCTCCAGCAAACGGTCAGCAACAGTGAGCACGACATCTCCTCTAAGTTCCTCACTGTCTCTCTGAAAAGGGTTCAAGTAGGTGTGTGGAAGAAAAACAGGAAGGGACTGAAACTCAGATTATCCAAATATAAGACTCAGATACCTATGGACAGTTTAACTGATTACACAGTTATTTACCCAATGCCACTGAGGGAAGACCAACCAGTGAAACGACCAGGACCAAACCAGCCGGTGGTGGTGCTCAATCATCCAAAGCCCCGGACCTCCATACAGGGAATGGGAGCAGACACTGTTGCTGACACAGGAGCCTCTGAAGTGGTTCCAAAGTGCCAAATCCTCAAGATGAGGCTCAGCAAAGTGATGGGGCAAAAGTATGAGGTGATGGGATGCACTGTTGGAGTCTTTCCATGAATGTATCGGATAATGCATTAGTGGACACGTGTATATTTATGGTGAAATAACTAGTATTACAATGTAAAGATGTTTTCTTCTTGAACCAACTGAAACATTGAGGCAACTATTTTCTTTATGGGAGCTTAACATTTAAAAAAATATGCTCTTTGGAGTTTCACTGAACATTGTCTTATATGTATTATATGAAATATTCAAGTGCAATGCAGTTTTACTGCATAGAGTCATAGACAGTAGACTGTCTGCCATTGTAGATTACAGTCTGTAATACACAGATGTTAGATACTGTTTCAAAACATTGAGAAACCAATTTGGTTCAGTCAAAGACATTAAAGCATGCTCTTTATTTAAAAAGAATAACTTTTATTTATTTTATATTTTCAATACTAATCCTCCTTCTTCTGGCACCTCCATACCACAACCTGAAAGAAGTGCAGTACACCAGTGGGTGATGGTAGTAATGATTGTGGGTCAATCGTCACATGCAGTATTTAGCACGAAAATCTACAGAATGACTGATCATCAGTTTAGGTTAAAGAACACAAGGTCAATATGCCGCCATACATGTAGGGAAATTTTGCATCTTTGAAGGCCTCCCATTTTTTTCTCCTGTTCTAAACCAGTATTCATAATCTAGTAGCCATCCAAAAGGTTTATCCACTTTCAAAAACCTTCAAATTTGGCCTGAGAACCATTTCTTCTCCGACACTGCATGTGTTGTCTGGCAGTCCATTTTGTGGTGGTGCATTCAGGCGCCCTTTTACATGCTAATGGTCTGAAGTCACTGATGAGTTCATCATAGGAAATTACGAATGAAAAAGCCACTGCAGGATGAAAACCCTGGAATTAAGACGCACATTCAGGTGTGTGTTTGTATCAGTTTGGATATCATTGGGTGTTAGCGATAGAAAAGTTTACCAGTTGTACATCATCTGTTGTGTGAAGTGAACCTTTAAACTTGGGTATTATAGAATGTGTGCCGGCTAAACACCAGCGTTTACTCCTTTGCTTGTCATTCTTGAATTTCACCAGTTAACGAGGGCTGCATGTATGCATCATTACTTTTGGTTTTCAAGGCCGTGGTTACGAGTTAGAATACTCCTAACACTCCAAACAGCAGATGTAGAGATGCATTAAAAAGTATAACTTAGTATCAGCAGCCTCATTCAAAACTTTATCAAAATTTAGATAACAAAAGTAAAATCTTAAAGAGTCCTTGTTTTTCTTTTATTTTATTGTACAATCTCTTGCGTTACTGTTTATTTAAAAAAAAACTGTGTTTTTATTGAATTCTCATGTATGATGAGTCAGATCTTTTTTGCTTTATTTATTTGATTTTAAAACAAATGTTAGCTCCTACTCTTTGGGTCTATTGGCTTTCTCCTGAGTCAATCACAACATGGCATTTTCTTCTTTTTTTTGCACTTTTTTTGCCATGGATTTACTCAATGTCTGTAGGAATTCTTACTCTAAAACCTGTTTACCTGTATATTTTCCAAAAGCATCAAATGATACTTTGCAGATCTGTTTTTGTCCTCTTTCAGCAGCATTATGACACCTGTGAGTTCTTGTTTATAATATAGTCACAATGTTTGAGGTGCTAGACCTGTGATTAAACGTATAGGCTTTGGTTGCCCCCCCGTTTTTATTGTGTATATACGTTTTGGTCACTCTCAGATTTTAATGTGTGTATACTTATAAATATAAAACGTGATAACTGGTGTTCTTACTCAGTAGGGAATGACCTCTGCACCAACACTTGTGCTGTTTTTACTTTACTTGCACTGCACAGTGTCTGAAGCTGCTGTGTAGTCTCTGTTATATATCATTTTTAAATTGTTTTACTAGTCTTTCTGAATGTTTTTTCTTTGCCTTTAATTCACTCTTCATTTGTGCCAGGATTAGTTATGTTCCAGTTAAAAGTGTCTTTTAGTTTTATTACATCTTCAGTGTTCATTATCATTGTGGTCCATGCTTTTATAATAACAATTGTGTAACTCCTCTTTTTTCTATTAAAAACAAGTCAGTTATGTTCGCAGTTTGTATGGTCTGTTCATTTTTGTTCATTAGAATTGAAGTTTTCAGATTCATCTTGAAACCTTTCTCACAGTAGATCAACAAGCTTTTAACATAATGATAGACTTTCAAACCCAGCATGACTACAGCGGTATGTAAGTTTTTTTTTTTCCTCACTGTGGACATTTTGACTTGTCCAAAAAGAAAAAGCACAGGTGGTCCTAATAACATAGATTATAGGTTCTTTTTGACAGTGAGCTATTGTGCAAAACATAGCAGGGCCCTGTAGCCAAAGCAGCTAAATGGATTTCAGCAATTACCAAGTCAAAAAAAACCCCTTTTTTTTTTCATGGCCGATTGCAAAGACAATTAGGCTTCAGTGTTTATGTGCACTCAGTTAATTAAATTGTTAAACAAGACTGAAAATTAAGCAGGACTAAACTATCCTAAATTTACAATTTGTGTTTCAATTTCTTCAAAGGTACCAGGGCCCAGGAAAAATCATGTTTAAGGTAGGCTGGTGGTTATAATCATACAAGCATTTTACTACTGTTAAAACCTTTCAATATAGAGACATGTATTTCTTTACATTTGAAACTTTAACTCTCTGATCATCACATTATCTCACATTATAATGTATGGTAGTTGTAACTGACCTGACATTCTACATGGAAATTTACTTTTGATACTTGAGAGTTTGCTGGTATTAATTTTAATACTACAGCAAAATGGCTTTTACTTACATTATCCACTGTGATGTTCCTGCCTTTACATAAGTAGAGGATGTATATTTATATTTCTGATGGCACAACTATGAAGGGCCTAAAAGCACACGATTAAATACATTTTTATTTTCTCAGTTTTGTCATAACAAAATAAATTCAGTGGGTTTCTCATATCTCAGGAAAACAAACTCATATGATATTATAATTTATCTCATTATAGTTTTTTCGAGATAAGATAAATTTGTTATCTCATGAAAATAATTGCAGCCACCCTTCGTTTTTTGGAGATAACAAATTAATCTCATATTGCGAGAACACAGGGTTGCTTTCTCAAGACTAGAAAAGCACTCTGAGAGCGCAGACCTCCGCAAAGTACTGTTAAGGCCAATTGATACTTTCCGTGTCTGCATGTCCGCGTTGGTGCACGAGGGTCTGCGTCACGTAAATGTCATGGAACACGTCAGGAAGCGCTCGAGCGGACAGGTGCGGAGGCGTCCGCGTACAGCTCCAAAAATGTGAGTGCATCGCCTGGGCGCGGAGGGCGCGAGCAACTGCGCATGTGTAAAAATCCATACAAGCTACTGTACTGTGCTTGCGCCAGCATATCAACATGGCTGCCTTCGAGGAGAGACTTTGCGAGGAGACTCCTTCAAAAAATTCCTGGATCCAGACGGTGATCCGGAGGACTTCTAAAATCTAATCATTTGTTCCTTATCCCCATCTGGACAATCCCTGAAAATTTCATCCAAATCCGCCCGTAACTTTTT
>OOFC01033292.1:0-30710 GCA_900323345.1 Pseudochromis fuscus | reverse complement strand
TTCACAGACTGATCCAAACACACACCAACACACTGGTCTTTCCAGCCGGTCACTAAAGCAGGTGATTTTAATGATCAACACCTCCTTTAATTTGAGGGAAGGAGCTCATCAGTGAGATCAGCTGGTGGAGAGATGGTTGGAAAGAAAACCTGTAGTGTCTCAGCCCTGCATGACATGAGTTTGACACCCCTGCTCTACAATAATCCAACATCAGTGGAGCTGTAGTAGTCTCAGAGTAACTCAGTAATTCACTATTTATTGCAGTGTGTTTGTTTCTGTAGAGCTGCACACCTTCATCATCACAACAAATGCAGGAATGTGGAAGCACAGCTTTGTCTTGGCATCATTAAAACTATAAATGTCTTCAAGCCAAACCTTTAATAAAGAAAGTAATGCTTGTGCAGTGGTGAAGATGTGCAAGCTGTGTCCCAGCTCCACTCAGTTATTCATTTTTTGCCGGTCTTAGTATGCCTACTTCTTTCTCACCCTTCAACTCATTCGTAAACACACCTATCAACTTTCTCTATTTTTTAAATATTGGCTAGAGAACTGCAAATCACTATAGTTCCTCACTCACTTGTCCCTTACAGACAACTACACCCTCATGCTCATCTGTCTCTCCATCTTTCAGGACATCAGACCGATGCGAGACCAAATAGTGCGAGTGAAGCGCTTCGAGAAGGTGCCGTTGATCCTGGTTGGCAACAAAGTCGACCTGGAGTCTGAGCGTGAGGTCGCCGGAGCAGACGGGCGAGCTCTAGCTCAAGAGTGGGGCTGCCCCTTTATTGAAACTTCTGCCAAGAGCAAGACCATGGTAGACGAGCTGTTCGCGGAGATCGTGCGACAGATGAATTATTCCACGCTGCCGGAGAAGCAGGAACAGTGCTGTACGGCCTGCGTGGTGCAGTGAGGAAGAGGTACGGACACGTCCTTTGAGTGAGGTTGCATTCGCGCTCCAATGGCGCAGCACAGTTGGCCGCTCGCTAATTTTACAAAATGTGATGAAATGTCCCTGCGGCGCCTGTGTAAAAAAGACTTCACGAGCTGAGGAGAAATGTGACACATGGATGACTCTGTGGCGTTTGTGTGAGGGAGAGGAGAGACTGTGGTGGAAGTGAGAAAGACGAGTGGGTGGTGCTGCTGTGCACAAACCGTTGGTTTAGCATGTTATCATTAGATTGCAGGAAGTATGTGGCATGAAGAACACAACTGTCTGAGAGCAAAGAGACCCCAACGAGCAGAGGGTAATGAGGCAGAAAGGGGAAAATGTACCATCCTGAAATAGAAGTTATTTTCCAAAACAGAAAGCTCTGACAGAGATGCTGCCTGCGTTCACCAACCTTTTAAACCTGTTGCACTGTCTAACTGTTTTCTATATTTGTCTTTTTCTTTTCCCCACAGTAGACGCATCATTTGTTTGGATCACCACAAGCATCTCGATGAACCATGAACCCGGGGACGACCTGACTTTCAACCCTGTTGACACAAACTTACCACAGCTGGTGATGTTTCCGCTCGAGGTGGTTTCTGACAGGAAAGACGTCGGCCCTATTTTTTATATCATAACTGTTAGAAGATGTTTCTGCTGCAACCTCTACGGCCTTTGTGATGACCCAGGAAGGAGTCAGACAGACGGACCTGTAAGAATGACCATCTGTGAATTTCTGTCTCTTTTTCCCCCCTAGTAGATGGAGGTGTTCCTGAAATGCTAAGCAGGAGTGTTTGTGAGGTTGCAGCTTCTTTTTAAAGCTGCTTTAATCACTATTATATACTTTATTATTACTTGTATTATGTCTCGAGTTTGGAATTTGACAAAGTATTTCATAATATTGAAACATTTTGACTTTTAAGCATGTAACCAGTTTGCTGCCTCACCTTATTTTGAAAATCCAGTTTCAAAATAAGATGATTCCAGCTTCAGGTGTGTAACTGTGGATTAAATCACAGATTAAACATTAAGGGAGAAATTCACTTTTGTTATTGCAGTTGCCTGAAGCAGCTAAACTCATACGAGAACACACATGCTCAAAAGTGAAAATGTTTTATGACTAAATCAACTTGAAGTGATGAGGATGAGCCATTTTATTGTTTTTAGCCTGAATTCTGTTGAAGTCTCTACAAGGCATGACTCACGTGGACGCGGGTCTTCCATTTTCAGTTTTCCTGAGGAGTCCGTGTCGGAGAACGATTTTGGAACGACCAAAGGAAGCTCACAGTGCATATTTGTGTTTGAATACATGACGTGTGTTGCTTTAAATTCAGGAGACGCTGATTTCTTGTCATCTAATAACTCCCGCTGCGATGTGGTTTGATAAAAGTTCTGGCACAATTAATCAGATTTAACTTTGTATTTTCTTTTTCTTATAGTAACCTATTTATTAAAAACTAATGACATGGGTAGCCAGTTTTAAACTTTTAATTTTATACTAGTTTTTGCTTTTTTGTGAGTTTTCAGGATACATGGTATGTTGTATTTTTTGTTTTTTTTTGGGGGGGGGGCTTTTTTTAAGCTGAGAATTTAACAGAGCCTTAAAATTTCTGTTGCACCTGGTCTCATGTTTCTTTTTTTTCCTCTTGAAGATAAACATGTGTCATCATTTGGTAATAAACATGCTGGACTCTGCTTTTGTGACACAGATACAGTCTTATCTTTGATGAACAACTTCAATCTGATTGTTTCTCTTTTCAGCTTCGGACTTTGGAAACAAAACTTTTTAATCTTCTGTCGCCGGCTTAACAGTTTGGGATCCATTTACAGAAACACACTGCTTTTCTGCAGTTTAAATCAAGCTAGCTGAGTCAACTTGGCCGTGCTACTGTGAAAGATGTACCTTTTAAATTAATGGTTATGTTGTCGTTTCCCCAGGATTAATAATTCCAAAGGAGGCAAGAAATCTTTCCCTGTGCATCTTCTGAGTTTACCTGACCTCAGATCAGTGAGCTGAGATATCATGAGGTTGTTATGCTTCAGCAGCGTCATCTTTTTTTACTTACCCCACTTTTTTTTTAAATGCAGTTACAAAGAGCTTTACAGTGAAATTAGGGCATTCCAGCAGCAAACATTCAAACACACATAGTTACATATACACACACCTGGGGATGTGTTTAAATGAATGTTGCACAGCAGGAAAGTGCCAACACTGTTATGTGATTATAGCAGGAATATTGTTAAGTTGGTTAGTGCTGTATTGTAGTGTCCGGGATGGACACCTCTCGATCACCATCTCCCCTGTGTCCAGTTTGTCTTCCAGGACTGAGCCGGCCTCCCTGATCATCTTATTCAGTCTGTTCCTCGTGTATATTTAGGTAGAGGAATAATGCACAGAGCCCCTAAAGTCCTACATAAAGGTGTTGGCTATGGATCTTGTGTTCAATGACAGCATCTTAGCAATGCACATATTAACATATTGAGATATGGATCTTGTGCACAAGATAATTATTTTGTATCAACATGTTAATATGTGCACATACAGATATGATAGGTGTGTAGTTTGAAGACCACAGGTGTAGGTTCCATTTATAACTTTATAAATTGTTGATTTATATCAAGGCAATATTCACTGTTATTGCTCCATTGTTAAAATGCAGTCATCTAATACATGATCCATAATCTGTGCACAAGATTTAAAAAAAAGATCTTGGACAGTGTCAGTTGACACAACAAAGGGATTATATACAGTTTTAAAAGATGCAAACTAAGTATGGTCGACTCTTCTAAAGCTGTCAGCGTGAACAAGAGGAACCACTACTGTGATCAGTGTCTCTGACTCAGTGGACATATGAGCATGTGAATGAATAGCAGCAACACAATAGGTCCCATCTCATAGTTTTATTACTTAAATTATTACAAATGTTTTAACTTCTTAACTCTGGCAGCATTTTACAATATAAGTGTTTTTATTGTGTCCTTGCTGACTGATAAACATGCAATATATATTGAAACTTGTATGTTGATAAGTAGGTTTACCCATAATATATTTTTATAGTAAATCTAACACATGTAAAGTAGGGCCTGATGTGTCTAGTTACAGACAAAGACTTCAAACTTTTCATTTTCTAAAAATACCAACTGCCACCAACAGGCCACGCCTTCCACTACCTTGCTGCTGTGTGTGTTTTCATGCACCAGTTAAGTTGTCGTCTGCTTTGCAAGTTGCTTTTTATCTTGTCTGGTTTCTCACACATGGTGCCCCTGCAGTTTGATATAGAGCAGAGAGCTGGCTGTTCTTCCTCTTGCTCTGCGGTCGTCAGGTGGAGCTGCTGGGTGCTGAGTGTGAGTCTGTAAAACCTTCACCGAGCTGCTGCTGCCGTCTGTGCATCAGCAGGGTCACCGCAGCCCCTCAGAGCCCCTAAAGGCAAAAACAAAACTTCCTTTGAATGTCTTGTCCTGGCTCCTGCTGAGTTCATCTCTGTCTTCACCACAAGAACGAGGACAATCTCCACAGGCCTGCAGTGTACAGAAGGTGCAACAACACATGTTCTCTTTTACACAAACATGATAAGAGAGTGAGTCACTTCTCTTTTGGTTTCTTGGGATTATTTGAATGTATGTTTTCCATGTTCATTATTAGTAAATTAGTCTATTTATAGTTAAATTAGTCTCTTGTTGTAAGTATGTGTATCTAAATTTAAAATTAGTTTACCTGGGGAAAGTTTGTTTGACAAGAAAAAGTTTGTCACATGTAAAAGGAAAATACAACAATCTAAAATTACTATCAGTAGTAGAAACAGGAGCATAATTATTTAAAAAGTTTGCAATGTTATGCTTTGTAGTAACTAGAAACTGCAGATTAGTTGTAGTGTGGGATAGATGATAACTTGAACATTTTTTATTAAAAAAGAGCAAAAAGAAATCTTAAAAGTCCATAAAATAACAGTTACATGTAGCTGAGATATCTTAAGAAAACTCAGATGTGTGGATGTCCGCTGACTTGAGCAGCTCGTCACCAAGAAGTGAAAATATCACCCGGAGTGACACAGCACCCGCTGAGCCCAGCTGTCAGTGTCAAGTACAAACTTGTGCCCTGATTCCTCTGTGGAGCTCCGTCAGCAGGTTTGCTGCTGTACACCTATGCTGCAGGTGAGAGAAGTCTGGAGATGCTTGGTGCTGCAGGAGTGCTGGCTTGGCATAAACTGAGAGGACGGCAGCTCTTTGGGAGAGACAGGGACATTCGTTACTGTCCCTGAAGGACCTGGGTTCAGAAGGGGGGCAGAGACACTAGATAGATAGATAGATAAATAATAATCAGGATGTGAGTCTCACCAGTTTTAGGGTGGACAGTTCCATCCATCCATCCATCCATCCATCCATCCATCCATCTATCTTCTATAAAGATTGCGGTGGTAGTAGGATGACCTTGCGAATGGTGGCCCCACATGGTCTTCCCACGTTGCCATTTTTGGGCTGATCCCAGTCAGGTTATGTGGGCTGTCCAGCCTGGCTCTTGGGGTAGGTCCCGGTGACACTAATCTGGGCAGGGTGAATGTTGTGTTGTTGTTTCCCTTTCATTTATTGTGTTTTTTGGTTCATGTTTGTCTGGATCTTCACCCCAGACCTTCCCACATTGGGAGACCCTATGACTGCTCCACACAGCGTAGCTCTGGACATCCCTCAACCACTCAAGGCCCCGATCCAGGAAGGGTGCATAATCAGTGTCCCAGATAATAATACAGCTGTGTGTTGACTGAAACGCAGCAGGGACTTCTTTATAATCAGATGAATGCTCAAATTAAAATTCTTCATAATGTGGATGGATTTCAGTGTTGTGTTGGCTGTGTTTCTATTTCCTGTTGACCCTCTGTTTCCCCTGTTTACTGCACATGGTGTTTGTCGCTGTTAACACTGAGAGCACAGCAGACCCACAGAGCACATTAACCACAGGCTTTCGACATTTCTGTACTTATTCACAAACAGGTTTGCAGTAAATCACATCACCACACAGTGAACTAACTGGACTGCTGTATACTCTTGCTGGTGCTCTTGCTCTTCCAGCTGTGCTCCTGGCCACCACCCCTGCATGAAACATTAATGTGTGGTGAGCTTTTTTCAAACTTCATCTTTTTACAGTGTTGTTTTACTCCTGTGAATTAAAAGAGTTTATAACAGTTCTGTTTTTTTATACTCTTCACACAGTACAAACGTGTAAAGTATTGATTACACTTTATTTTACTCTTAATATTGGTATATGTCTAACATTGGTTAACAATTGTTTAATATGCAGCACAATTGTTCTACTTTTAAAAAGGTAGTATTCAAAACAACAAAGAGCATTATTGATTTACTATTAAGTGTTTTAAAAGTTGATATTGTTACATTTATTTCTCCTCAATGGGAAATAATGTATCCTGAGAGATAGGAAAAAAGCCAAGGTACAATAGAAAATAGTATTTAATTAATATTATTACCAAATACTAAACAAAAGTAAGACTTATTATTATAATATAACAAATATATTTGTGCCGATTTAAGGGTTAACATCTGACGTCTTTAGTATATCCATATATTTCTACAGAGCCAACACACTGGTATTTTTCCACATCACCTCCTGCAGTGAACACCTCCACACCTCTAGGTGGCGGTATGACACGTTTTACATCACTACTCTGACGTCATCAGGTTTGAAGGGGAAGCTGTTGTCAGGTTTCTGTTGGCCGCAGGATGAAGATGATGATGAGGTTTCAGCTGGAAACACTGGTAACTAAACGTGAGAAGTGAGCAGACATGAAGACCGTGTTTGTTACTGTCGGCACTACGAGCTTCGATGAGCTCATTGAAAGCATCACGCACTCTGAGGCTGCGCAGGTGAGTGACGTATCTAACCCTACGTGCACTGTAAATATTACAACATGAGCTGAAATAGGTGAAGAGTGGACATCAGACGGTCTGATAAATAATCTGCAAGTCAGACTGAGGTATAATAAAAACAGAAAGTAGAGAATTTATTTTACGGACTGCTTTTACTTTTTATTTCTTTTAATTCTCCACAGTAAGAAATGCTGGGTTGTTTTAATCATAAACTGTACATAGAAATATATATATGCAGTCTACAGTTTATATAAAGTCTATTGTTTTAACCCAGAACTGGGTCAATATTGGACTAACTACATGCTGGTTTAATTTAACCCAGTAAGATGGGTTTTTACCCAGTTTTTAATTGGTTTTACCTCGCTGTATGTAGATTTTACTCAGATTATGTAGGTTTTTATCCAGCATTCAGTTGTTTCTACTGAACATTTTGAAGATTTTACGCAACCTAACCTGTTGTTAGGTGTCATGTTTGAAGAAGGTTCTTGGGAGATGAACTCAGAGAGCTGCCACAAGTGATTTAGACCTCCTCGGATTGGGTGATTAGCTTGGAAAGCTGTAATACTGAGAGCTCATAAAAGGACATTTTAAGCATATATGAAAACGTTTTTGCACAACAGTGCATCTACTGGGTTGCCATGATGCAGTCTAACTCACCATGTGTAGCTTCCACATGCTGAGCCCATATGATGTTGGAACATTTTAACCAATCAGAAAAATCTTCCAGTGCCTGGAGGTTTCATTCAAAGTGGTAGCCCCTCCATCATTGGCTTTAGAGATTAAAATTAGTCATAATCTATCTTTCAAACTTTTGACCATGGGTTTACTACTACTTAAATATCAAAAAGACCTATCTTTATGTGTAAAATATTTTTTTCAAAACTTTGATCTTTAAAAATTCCATTCATTTAACAGATTTATTATATTATGTTCAAAAAAATCTCTCTCAAAAAACAGGTTGATTGAGTGTAAATGTGGTCCTATTTATTTATTCATTCATTCATTCATTCATTCATTCATTTATATCTCCCACAGATTTTGAAGAATCGTGGATATGGGCGTCTGGTCCTTCAGGTTGGACGAGGATCTGTCCTTCCAGCTGCTGACAGCTGTCCACACATCAGAGTGGAGGCTTTTCGATTCAAAGACTCTATAGCAGAGGACATGAAGCAGGCAGACCTCGTCATCAGCCATGCAGGTGAGCTGCTCAAAGAAACTTAAGCACCTTATTCATCTAACACGATGCACTCAGTGTTGATGCTACCAGGAGTAAAGAGAGGATAAACTGAACTAACGCTGCTCCACAATTCAAACCACTCTCTCTTTAGTTGTTGTTTGTTTTGAACAGAGTGCAATTCATTAAATATAATTTACCATGTTAATGACCTGCCCAGAAGACAAAAGTGAATCCAACTCATGTCAGAGAGTGTGGAAACAACAAATAGTTAATGCATCACAGTCCGTTAATCTTATTTTCTTAACTAATGGATTGATCTACAAAGCATAAAGCCTTCCTAGAGACTAAAGCGACATGCTCTCAGTTCCATTCTTGTAAAACAGAAGCTGAAAGTTGTTGTTGTCGTGATGAATGACTGAATGATTGTTGGTTATCAAAATAGCTGCTGTCGATCAAGTTGCTGCTGTGTGTCTGACGTGATGTTTAGTCCTGTACTTGTTTTCTTGTCCCAGTCGATCTTTTCTCACAGCAGACATTTGGACATGTCAAAGCAGGAACATCAATAACATTAATGATGGGTGTATTCCCTTCAGGGGGGCCAGGTCCACGTATTATACACGTTAGCTGACAGATGCCTCAGAGGACACTTAGTGGGCTGTTTTTAATCGTATTACTTCCACCTTGATTATGAATAGGTAACATGATTCACAGGATGGTATTATTAAGGAAATAAATACATGGGAATATGGAAAACAGACTGTTGAATTGAAAATATTTTTAACAAAGGTAAATGACACAAAGTAATGCACATTGTAGCAAAATAAAGTTTAACTTGGTTTAACATAATTATAACCTCAACTATTTGATCTGTAGCAACAGTGCAGCTCAGACGTGATTTCTTCTTAAGTTAATCATTATTAAGTGACATAATGTCGTCCTCCTTTACTGCAGCTGACAGTAATCAGCAGGCAATATGTTCATTGTGATGGATTATCAGTTTCAAGCTGCAGGTAGATTCAAGTTGTGTATTATCACAAGCCAAAAACTTTGGCTGGGGGTGCTCCACTGCAAAGCAAAATAAATAAAATAAGAAAAAAAGAGCAGTAATTTTCTAAATGAAAACACAGTGGAGTCTGTATAAGATATTATTGATAGTGACAGAATAAATAAATAGAGAACTGTTAAGCAGTATATTGCACTGTAATACAATATTGCACAGGGGTTTATTACACTCATGCAGGTTGCGTGCTGTGAAGGCTGTTTTTATGAATTTTAATAAAGGTTTATACTGTCATAAAATTAATAGTCTCACTTTATTTATTGTGAATAATTTGTGAATAAAAATGTTGTTTTCCTCCTCAGGAGCCGGGAGTTGTTTGGAGGCTCTCGGTGCAGGTAAACCTCTGCTGGTCGTCGTCAATGACAAGCTGATGAACAACCACCAACTGGAACTGGCCAGACAGCTGCACATGGACTCACACTTGTTGTACTGCACATGCAGGTACGAGCTTGTCACAGACCTGCTGCAGTTTATACATGAGAGTTTATCCAGTAGAAGTAAGCTAACATCCTTTGTCTTCTCTCCTCCTGCTGAATGTGTCAGCACCCTGACAGAAACCCTGCGGACTATGGACCTCTCTGTTCTTCAGCCCTTCTTACCTGGACAGCCAAAGACCTTTGCAAACTTTTTAGACAAAGCCCTCGGTGTCCAATGAAACTTTAATTCAGCTTTTTTTTTCTCTTACACTGAAGTGTGATCATTTACGTCATGATTGTACAACTGACATTGTTGAGTGTTTTATATTTTTAAATGCAATAAATAATATATTATGACCCTGTATGTCTTCCATGTATACTGTGAATTATTTGTTTATTAATTCTGCATTTCGCTTTTATACAAATTTATAAAAGTTAAAGTTTCTACTGCAGAGGTCTGTGATGCTATGGGCCAACCCCGCCCTCCTTTACTGCCTTTGGCATTGTTACCCTAACCCTATGATGGACATGGCGAGTGATGGACACACATGGTCCTCCCACATTGCCTTTTTGGGCAATGAGTTTCCCTTGCTGGGTAGTGGGCCTCACTCTGCATGATAGGTGAGGGGTTCAGCCATTTGTGAGGAGCTCAGAGTATGCTGCTGCTTTTCTGCATTGAGAGCAGTCATTTGAAGTGGTTCAGACATCAGATTAGGTTGATGCTGGTCGCTTCCCCAGCTGAAGGTTTACCAGGCACAGCTAACTGAGCTGAGACCCAGAGGGCGGCCCAGGACCACTGGAAGGACTATATCTCCAAGCTTGTCAGGGAACCGCTGAGGATCCCCTGGGATGAGCTGGAAGAAGTTGCAGGGGACGGGGATGTCTGGGCTTCTTCCCACTGCCCCTGCTACCCTGACCCTGATGGACAAGGTAGTATAGAAGCCACATGGATAGATGGAAAAAAAAAAAAGACTTTAAATCAATACCACCCAGTGATATACCTGCAAAATAAGCTGCTTTATTTCAAAACAGGAAAGAGGACAAAGATATTGTCATCAAGTAAGAGAAGGAAATCAGTTCTACATCATGTGATTCCTGCCCTATGGACTGGTTTTTCACTGCTGCCAGGGGTGTAGATGGACTCAAGCGGGAGGCAATCAAAATTACATAAACATGTAACTGTATATCAAACATAATCTGTATAGTGTACTGAATGTGTCTGTTATCACATAAGTTTGAATAATCTAACCTTCATTGTGCATAACTCTGAATGTAAACTTCTGATTTGGTGTCAATGATGCTGATTTCCAGAGACACTAAATGGTTTTTGCTACATCACAGAGTTGTACCAATCTTTGCCACAAGGGTGAGACGATGTTTAAATTTGTAACCTTGTGGGTTGATTACCATTTGTCCTTCCAGGCCAAGTGCAGCACTCCATCCTCTCTCAGTCTAATAAATAGATGCTGTCAACTCTAAGCCACGCTCAGTAGAAAGATTCTGAAGTCCCACCAAAGGTATTGGTACTAAAGGTTTAACAAGAACGCTTCTTTTCAGTGTGTCTACTTCTACTGATCTAAGTATTTCTAGAAAAGCAGGAGAAAAGCAATTTACTGTTCTCGCTAAAAAATGTTGGGTTGTTTTAATCCAGGACTGGGTAAATATTGGACTAAGTACATGCTGGGTTAATTGAATCCAGAAAGACGATCTATTGTTATCCAACATTTTGTAGTTTTTACCCAGTATTTTATTGTTTTTACTCAGCATTTTCCAGCATTTTGTTGGTTTTATCCAACATTTTGCAAAAAGTAAATAAAAAATGCTGGGTAAAAACAATTAGATATTGGTTAAAAGCTACAAGATACTGGGTAAAAACTACAAAATGTTGGGTAACAACAGCTCACCTTACTGGGATAAATCAACCCAACATATAGCCGGTCCCATATTGACCCGGTTCTGGTTAACACAACCCAACATTTCTTAGTGTGTATGTACCTCAGCAGCCCTGAGGAGGAATTTTAGATGAGGATCTTTAATACACATTTTTCCCGAATGTTTTTCTGCTGCTGTGGAGTGACCACATTAAAACCACTGAGAGAAACAGAGATGCAGATAAGATAGACATACGGTCCTGTTTAAAGAAAATGTTGATGTTGGGCAAACAGTGCTGATTCATCAATCCTGTGAGTTCCTTCAGGGCTTTTCTTAAAAAGGAATTGATGGGTGAAAAACAGCACGTAGTCGAGTTAAGCTCATCACCCTCTGAACAGTCACAACTGGAAAGATTTTTGTCTGCTCTGCCAAAGAGGATTGAGAAACACCAGAAGATAGACGTGCAGTTTTAGTTCATTACCAACCAGCTGTTTATTTGAGCTGAGGAAAACCTGTTCACCTGACAGGCTCAGAACCTGTTTCACCAGCTATTGTATGTACCAGTGTTATAACAATGTAAGAGCGCATTGTTCAGATTTAATGAGGAATAGATAGCTGGGCGGAAGGCATTTCACCACATCTATTATAACTGTTGTTCAAAGTGGAATAAAACAGAAAAATGGCTGAATCCTCTCTGGGGAAAGTCCCTCCTGCTTGTTTCTAGAAATTATGTGGAAACAGAGGATTCGCTGTTGTGGGAAACTGGTTTGGACGAGCTGCTTTCTTCAGTTCCTTTCTTAATCGAATGTGTCACAGCTGACAAACATGAAGTTTCTGATTCTGTGGTCACACCAGACAGCTGTTAAACCTCATCAGTTCAACCAAGGAAATATAAAATAAATACGGGTCAAACCACATAACACTGACTGTGAACTTAGACGAGACACTTTACTAACATTACGACTGGTCTCATAACCCAACTGAATTGTGTCCAGTCATGTAACCTGGTTAATTATTTGGCTGTTTCTGACATCCATGGCCTGTCTCTGCACTCTATATAAATATCTTCATATATTTTGTTTGAAATTTAGTATTATTCTCAATATTGGACTGTAACAGCTCCCCTGGGACTTTTTCTTTGACTCAGCTCAGTCTGGTTTGGATAGCTTCTGTCTCACACAATACGATTCACATGATGTTTTTTCCAAATGCTTGCTAATCTAATAGAGATGGCCACTCCAGTGTTTTCACTGACTGCATGTTGTTGACTACAGACATGGCTGTAATGCAGTAATCTTGGCTGAGCCCCAGATGAAGCGACAGAGACTTAATGTTGCTTAATGTGCCTCCTCTGCCCCAGTGGCACTGTAATGTCCCCCATCTAGTTTTACTTCTCGAAGCTTAACTGGCACTGTAAACTGAAAACTTACTTTTAAGACTCTTTATAGGAGTTGTAAACTGTAATTGGCAGATTTATTTCGATTCTTTCCTTGCATGTGTGTGTCCACTTCTAAAAAAACTCAATAAGAAAATCAAGCCCTATTTAAAACTGACTGCAAACTAGTAGCAATGGCTGGACTCTGATTCATGTAAGACAGTACAAAAATAAAAGTTGTGACTTCTGTACATAGAAAACAACCTGATTTCAACTAATTTGTTAGAGAGATCTCTGATTAAGAAACAAATGCCCCATTCACAAAGACCAAAGTGGGCTGAATAGGTCCATACAAAAAGTGAAACAACTGGGTCAAAGCTGAGGGTCAATCAAAGGAGGGACTGTAATCAATGCTTGTTGTGTGTTTCATTGAGATCAGGATACGAGCATGAATGACGCATCTTTCCTTCGCCTTTGAATGATGTGTGAGAGCAAGATGATTGAGATCTGTGAGATAGACTCTCTATCAGTCTAATCTCTGGGATCTGTGTTTTATTCAGACCTCATCTTATCCTTTGATCTCACATATCAGGCCATCTCAACCGCAGTTGTTTCTGCTGCTTCAGCTTCAGCCATATTATCCAATTTAAAACTCAATCCATAATAGTTCAATGGACAAAAGTAGACACCCAAACAATATGTGTCTGTGAAGTTGCTTGAAATCATTATTTAAATCCCTGGGTATCAACCTGCTACTCTAACAGCCTCCTGGAGTTAATTGATATGTAATCATTAAGGTGTTGGCTGAAGGTCAGAGGTCCATGCAAGCCAGTCCATTTCTTCCCCATGCACTAAACCAGGAACAATAATTTCTTTCTGGACCTGGCTTTGTGTATAGAGGTACAGTCACACTGAAAGAGGAAACAATGTGGCCACATAGTCTAGCACACTATTGTCTAAAATATCATTGTCTGTTGTAGCACTAACTGAGAACTGAACTGATTTTACATGCGATGGCCAGTTTACCCGTCACGAGGTTGACTACCGAGTCTGTGAAATCTGCTGTAAAATGTTTCCTCTGAAGGAGAATTCATGTCACTTCAGTCTGGCTCAGAGATCTGAAGTTTACACAGAACCCGTGTTAAGTGTTGGAGTTTGAAAGACTCAGTCTGTTTTCAGGCAGGGAGGCGACAAAGTTGAGGCATGATAAGTGTTGGATCCAGACTTTTTTGCTCAGTCTCATTCAGTGTTTTTTCATCAATGTATTGCAGTTTTTACAACATTGATGGTTCAAAATGTTTGAGACCTCAGTCTTAACCATTAGTGAAAAATACACAAAAATGTCCACACTTGTTCATAGTGTGTGTCTCGGAGTAACTCTACTCCAAATCTCTACACAATAAAAAATGTTGGGTTGTTTTAACCCAGAAATAGGTCAATATTGGACTAACTACATGCTGAGTTGATTTCATCCAGAAAGATTATCTATTGTTACCCAACATTTTGTTGTTTTTACCCAGCCTTTTATTGTTTTTACTCAGCATTTTCCAGCATTTTGTTGGTTTAAAAAAAATGATGAAATCTGTCATTCCAAAAAGTGGTGGGGACATGACTGTGGTGTAAATGACTCCCGAAGACTCATGTTAGCTTTTTTCTTTTGAAAATAAATTCTACCAGGAAAAAGAAAAACTCTTGAGATTCAAAATTAGTTTTGCAAGAGTACCCTGGCCAGCTAAATTAACAACTGTTACCCAACCAAACACAAAATCCATAAAACATTTTGCACAAGATGAGGACTCACTCTGCATGTTTGGCGAGAACATTTTATTGGTCTGATGGATAACAACAGCAATGCCATGCATCAAACAAAGACCTGGACCCAAATGAACAATTTTAATAATCAAAGTACAACATAAAATCACTTCTTCAGATGAAAACTACAAAAATTAATAAACAACAACAACAAAAACATTAACAAGGAAAAGTAACAGTAACAGAGAAAGGGGAAGACAAAGAAACCCAAAACTCAACTAAGGCAACAGGGCAAGAAAAAGCATCAAAGAAACAGAGCCTTGTGTGATGACTTGGGACATGAAGCATGAGCTCAAGCACAGGACAAGGCAAACTGGTACAGAGCACAGGGAGATGCAGACTAATATACACAGAGTAATGAGGAATAGGTGGAAACAATCAGGGCTGGGAAGACAACCAGAGCAGGAAGTAAAACTTAAGAAACACACTAGTAAAGAGACCTAACAAAATAAAACAGGAAATGATACAACTCACATGGAAAAACAGACAGACACAGGAGGAAACAAACACTGAAACTACAAAACAAGAGTAAATACAGAAAACTAAAAGTACAAGGAAACATGAGAAGCAAGAATAATGTCAAGTGTCTTTTCAGTGCATAGCTTCCCACACTTGACAAGAGAAGGACTACACCTGGCACAGGACTTCACTCACTCTTTCTTTATTAATGCCAGCAAGCAACAAGGAAGGAAGGAAGGAAAAAAGGAAGGAAGGCAGGAAAGAAGGAAGGAAGGAAGGAAGGAAGGTGAAAAACCTGCAAACATACAAAATAAAAGTTAAAAAAAAGTGAAACAAATTCAGCAATTTCCAATAACCAAAGTAAGCACAAATAATATTATATTTATATATCGTACATATGTTCATATGAGAGATTCAGATAAATTTAAATTTGTGAACTTTTTCTTTAATGGTGTCTGCATTTCCCTGAGGGAAAGTAGCATCCAGAAAGTACCACAGAAATATCTTTATTTTCCATTTGTACTGGTACAGGACAATATAAGTACATTGGAATAGATATCCAAACAAGACTAAGGCACAGGAGCAATAGGTAAAAATATATGAAATATAAAATATGTACAGTAAAAAAAGAAGAAGAAGAATAGAATATTATGAACAACAGCAAAAAAAAAAAACAAGTACCCAAGGTGCACTGTTTTAAATGTGCACATAACGAAATGAAGTTACTGAATGTGCAAATACCAAATATGCAGTTACTGGACACATACACAATACACATTTTCTGAAATACACAGGCGTATTTCACATTGTAAAAGAGTAAAATGAATAAAAAATTATGAATATGTACTGTATTCTGGGAACAAGAACATAAATAGATATGCATGTATGGCTTCTTTGTGTTTCACAGTGGTATTGTACTGGTGCAGACACAGTTATCTCTTCACTGGGAGAGGTGGTGGTGGTGGGGAGGGGGGCACGGTGCCCTTTCTCCAGACCAGGGTCCGGTCCCAGGAGCTGGTGTGAAGTTGGTAGTCCGACCCTAAGCTTGTTGTTGCGTCTCTTGCTGCTGTTGTTTGCAGATGTTCATTAGCATTTGGACATAACCCTGGAGCCCGCAGCTCCGCCCCTCGAGCTTTGATTGGTCAACACTGTTACTGGAGCTGTCAGCTCGGCTCCGGGAAGCTTTCCCCTGTTCAGTCCGCTCCGCAGCCACTCACCGACGGACTGCATCCAGCGGCGGCGGCCCCCCCCCCTCTGCCTTTGTTAGCCAGCTCGGAGAGCACCGAGAGAAAGGACACAGCCGCATCCATGCAATAGCACACTTTTGTGGAAAATGATCATCTGTACGAATAAAATGGAGTACCCCCTGAGAAGCCAGTGCCAGCGAGTCCAGAAACAGGTCGGTTTGTGATGTTATCCGGGACACGGTTAACTTTGGTGGTAACACCGTTAACGCTAGCGGCTAGCCGAGGAGCGTTCATTCATTTGGTGAAGGAATCGTTTTATATCAAACAAATAAAAGCTCCACTCCTCATCAGTATTGGGTTTACTGAGCTTTTTAAAGCGTTAAATGACACGTAACTGCTGCTAACGGTTGAGGTGAAAGACGAAGGTTAACTTACCTTTAACAGTTTTTCAGTCTGGAAACTTTTGTGCACTTAGCTAGCATTAGCCACCGAAAATAGACAAACTTCTAGTTAAGCTAACTACTAACGGTTTCCGTTAAACCCGTTTAAACTTAAACCACCACTGAGAGGGTAACAAAGACTTTTTTTATTGCGTGTGTGTTCAATTCAGGATTAGGAGCAGCCACCTTCACCTCACCATCCAGAAAACATGCAGTGGTTAATTTAAATCATAAATGTCACGCAACAGATCTCAACGGTCCGTGTGTGTATTTAAAGATAATGTGTATCAAGCTAATTCAAAAAAACTAAACTGAAATGAACCCTGTGGGTGTTTTTTTTATTATTAGATTCACAGCGACTGCACCAACAGTGTAACGAGAGCTGTGCCTTTGTTGTTTCACCACGGATGATTTAAGTACGTGCTTGTTTTTAAAATTGTGTATTTTATTTCCACGGATTTTGCTGAGTGTCACTGAGGCTGCAGACTGAGCACAGAGCTGCAGGTGATGATGACATCATCTGAGGATTTGGTGGAAAAGTGTCAGTTTGGTGGCTGTGAAGTAATGCAGAGACATTTATCTACTCATAAATAAACACGAGTGGACCAGACATTGTGTATGTGTGTTTGATCCACGAGCACTGACGTGGATTGATGCGTGTTTTTGTACAGCTTGCGGTCCTTACCAAGTGTTGTCGACTTTTATTGTGCTGTTTTTTGCTGGCTGAACTGGACTGCCAATCAAAGTTGTTTTTCTCCTCTGCTGCTGTTTTTACATTTTGCAACAGATAGAGGGCGCTGTCTCGAGCGCAGTCCTCAAAAGACATGTTTGCTGCAGATTAGAGTCCAAAAATGGAACAAAACAGGCAGTAATGTGAGGAGCAGCAGCTCTGCTCTTAGGTCCAGTGTCTGAAACCTTTCTGTATGTGTGTGCAAAATCATTTGTAAGTGTAGACAAACAATCAGCATTCACAACAATTTAAAGCTGCCTGTTAAACACATATCTGCTTAGATTACACCTGACCTCATTTTGATAAACCTTGTTAGTTTGTGAATTACCCCGTTATCAGTGAAAGTGTTTACTACCTGCGCCCCATCCTCGCTCTACCTGCCTGCCGTGTTGTCTGACAGGTCCAATCACTCATCTGCTCTATGTGGGCTCGCCTTTGTCTTTTTGTTTTTTCATCCTGCAGCACAGTGTTGTGCTTGTCTTGGTTGTGTTGTATGTGTAGCTCCTTTTCCCTCCCCTCTGTCTCCTGCCTGCTCCAAACCTCTCTGGGCTGCAGCTGGTTTGTTTTGCACTACTCCCCGAGTTCAGGTTGCAGAGCCAAAACCGGCCCCGGCCCCTGCTTGTTTTTCCGGTGATAAAGGTGGGCCTGGAGGGGAAGGGGGGGTTAATGTCGTCAGGGCACCGGCGCATGATAAGGATGAACCCACTTCAGACTCAATCGGAATGCAGATTGAATGTCCTTCTCCTATATCTGCTGCAGCCCCCTCCTGCAGCCCACCACACACTTACACACTACACGCACGCCCCTTTCTGAAGCTGACACATTTACCCTTGGAAGACTGCTGCCATCATTTTCCCCACTTCTTCTTTGTGTATGTCGTCTCTGGTCCCACTCTCTGCCTCATATCCCTGCTCGTACAGTGCTGCTGTTTTGTTTGTCAGTCAGCTATCAAAGCATGTCTTTGTCTCCATTTACCTTTCCTCCCCTCAGTGACGTCACCCCTGTTTTTCATTTCATCCCTGCGTCTTGCTCCTCTCTGATCAATAAACAAATGACCTCTCCTGTGTTGGGAAGGGAGAGGTTTTTTTTTTTGAATGTCAAATGATCTGCACCTGTGAATTTTGGCTCACAACAGGCCCTCTGTCTGTTTTTAAAATATATATATGTTTTGCTGCCAGGCCTCAAGTTTGAATGTATCTTGTGATTTGAATACAGCAGTGCTCTAATATCAACATTGTTGTCTTGTCGTTGTCACCCTCAGGCTTGTTTTTGGCTAGAAAAAAAACCGACTCTGTTTCATCATGAGTTGCTGTCGGGCGTACTGTAAGCAGAATTAATAGGTCTATGTGAATGTATGTGAAATCGAAATGTGCTTTGTAATACCGCACACAGTTGCCCAAATAACGTTTTCCTTATTGCTTTATATATCCACCCACACATGCTTGTTACCATTTTTCACCCCCCCTTTCACGCGGGTGTGTTTTTCATGTGGGTGGACAATAACGAGTGTATCGCCTCACCACAAGTGTGTCTCTGTGCAGCTTCTGCAGCTGGTTTGCAGGCAGTAAAGATGAAGCAGTGTAGATGTGTGTCTGGACACAGTTTTGACATAGAACATCTGTCTAAATATTAATAAGTGTGGTTGAAATTAGTTCTTTTTAAATAATGTTGGATGGATGACTTTTGTGGCAGATTTCAGCAATATTAACTGTTTCTGTAGAAATTCATTTGAGTTGGATTTTTATTTTAGATTAGAAAAGGAGACTTTAAAACCTGGATGTTTTTATATTGCATCTAAATACTCATAAAAGTACTGTAGTTGAATTGTGAGTTTTGCTTTTGTGTAGTCAGCAGACTCTGGTAAAGACTGTAGGATGTGTCATTTCCTGCTGCGTGAATGCTCGCATCTACTGTAAGTTCCTTTTTCGCTTTGACTCTTTCTGTCATATCTGTCCAGACATGTTTACCAGATTACACAAAATACCAATTTCCTCTTTGATTGTGCGATGCCAGTGATGAAAAATCCCATCTCCTCAGTCTGGATGAGAGTAAGTGTTGTCACTTATTTCACAGTTTTGCACTGCTGTTAATTTTGCTCAGAGAATCACTGAATGTGACGAATAAACAGTCACTTTTAGATATTTGTTGAGTTTTCCTCTCAGTATGCAAAGTTCTGCTGATCCTGTATAAATGTATGTATTTTACTGTTGATGATTTTGACAGCGTGTTTGTCACCTTTCTCCAGAGCCTGTTTCAACATGCTGTACAGTGCAGGGTTCACAGTTCAGTGCACGGTGCTGTTTTTTTTTTTTTTTTTTTCTCGTCTAACAGCAGCAGTAACCTTTTCACAAAAATTGTTTTGGTCTCCGAATAAGGACCCACAGCACGGGCACACATCGGCAGGGTGAATGCCTATGTTGTGCCCTGGGTCATTGCGTCACTTGTTTGCTAATGATGTCCCATTTTACTTAGGTTTTGTCACAGCGTTAGTGAAATAATAGTGTTTCCTCCACACATTTTAAGCAACGCAATGCACAGTACACACAGGGTTATCACAGTTCTTTAATAGTATCAAATAAATACAGTATTTGTGCACGTATCTCCCCAAAAACAAATAAAATCTAAGCATGGTTCTGTGACAATGAGTTGTATCCGATGCTCAATGTTGCCCTCCCAGCTTATCCTGTAATGACAGGCTCAGCGTTCTTTCTCCATGTTAAGTCCAGATCAAGTTCTCTATATGTTGGAGGCCTCCGAACTGCAGGGTGGTACAACACTGTTTTCTTTTAGTAACCAAGCCAGTTAGTACTTGATGGAGCAGTAACCTAGATTCTGCAGCTCAGCATACTAATCAGGGGCTCTTGTGTTTGCAGAGAGATACTTGTGTAAATGTGCTCCTGTCAAAAGGGCTTTGATTGGCAGGCACCTGTGTGCTCTGCGTTCTCTCCACTCCATTTCTCACGTACGTTGACAGACGAGAGAGGGTCAGGGTCTGTGTCCGAGCATGTTTCATTTAGTGCCAGCTCCCCTCACTCTCTACTCATGTTTTTTTTCTTTTCATTCTGCTGCCGCTTTCAGATCTTTGTGTAAACTCTGAGATTAGGGAGACGTGAACGTCAGAATATGATGGATTATTTTAGTGTGGACTATGTTAACACCTCTTTTAAGATCTGAAAATTGACTCTATATAGGTCGAGAGGTGGAGCCTCTCGCAGGATCCGGGAGGAAACCCTCATCCACTGCGGGGAGAAGTGAAATACCACATGGAGCTACCAGCCAGATAAACAGGGTGCTGAATGCCAAAGAGCCGTACGGGGCTAAAATTAAGTAACGTGGCCCGGTAGTCAACATTAGCTCTGACTATCGTGACATAAGTTGAGGCGCCTGTGATTGGCAGCACAGTGAGAATCCTCGACAGCCGTTTGTGCTGGTAAAAGCAGGCCACTCTGCCAACCTCACACAGTTCAAACTGCAGTGAACCATTTGGCTTTGATCAGCGCTGTGCACTCCGGTTTCACCTACAGGGGAACTGAGGTCTCGCCCGTGGCCGAGCTCCCAAACACCTTTTCCTAGAGGCCATTGTATGTCGGTGAGAGAGCCAATAAATGGCTGTGCTGTGAGGGCAGGCCAGCTTCCCTCTCTGCGTGGCTCTGTTTCTCTTGGCCTCGGGCTCCTCATCCCAGTCGCTCCCGTGTTTGTGTGTTTGGTCTCATCCATTTCTCTGCCGCTGCCGAGCTTCCCTCTTCAAGGCCTCCTGAGCTCAACTTTCACATTAGTTCCTTCGTCTGTGCTTCCTTGCTGCCTGTAAATTCCCCTCTCACTGCATAATTCTGGTGTTTTTTCCTCTGGTTTCAGTCATTTATTCTTATTTACTGCTTTTGCTTTCATTTCACAGAAGCGGGTAACTGTTAATCTACAGTTAATAACGAGGTTGTATGAAGCATCTGAAGCCGCTGCAGCCGACCTCAGTCGGTGTCTGTGTGTCTGTCAGCTCCCAGCTGAGCTTCTGTTGTTTGCTTGTTTTATTTGGAGGAAGAATAATGCAAGGAATGCACTCAGTTGCCAGTGGCACCGATATCACAGCATAGCGGCTGCTGTTCTTCCAAGACTGCCTCTCCTCAGCTGATTTAAGATGTGGAACATGACTCCAGTCCAAAGCAGTCTGAGCCCATCGTCACATGGTGTGGACACTGAGGTCCAATCTTATCGTGAGCCAACCTGCTCTGGCTTACAAATTGAAATCTAAAAATTACCCAAGCCACACAGACTACATAGATCCATATTTTTCTGCTTTCCCTTTTAACATGAATTGTTTTGCTTGTAAAATGTCAGTAAAATCCCACAGCTCTTGGCGTGACATCTTTAAATTGGTTGTTTTGTCTCCACAACTGTTCAAAAAAACCCTAATACTGAATTTACAGTGTTGTATTTCAGAGGAAAGCAGCAGATCCTCATATTTGAGCAGCTGAGAGCAGCATATTTTGGGGGATTTTTGCTTAAAGATGAAACAATTAACAGACTGTGGATTGTATTTAATTTTCAGTCACTTTTTTTCTGTCAGTGCAGCATTTCAGCCACCGTGGCTCCTTTATTAGAATCATACGCATGAACACAGATGAAAGAAATATTCTCAGCTCATGCTGCAGTAACAAACATTCAGTGTTTGTAACACTCCCGTTCTCCCTTGTCTTGTGGTGGTTTCAGCAGGTGATGGTGAACGGCGAGAAGGAGCGAGTGTCACTGCTGTTCATGAAGACTCTGGTCAGCAGGGGGAACGTGGACGCCGTGTCCCAGCAGATGGCGTCTCACCCTCAATACTTGGAGAGCTTCCTGCGCACGCAGCACTACATCCTGCACATGGACGGCCCCCTGCCGCTGCCGTACCGCCATTATATCGCCATCATGGTCAGTGACCTGGCTGTTCTCAGTGATACACACCAGACAATTCACCATCGTACATGCAGCTGAACAGACGTGTAGTTTGGAAGGCTGAGGGAATCAGCAGGGATCACACAAGTATTACACTAAATTAAAGAATAACATGCTTGTTTAAGTCGGTCATTTCCTCAAATCAGCCTCCTCAACCTTCTCTTTGTGTGACCTCAGGCTGCAGCACGAAATCACTGCAACTATCTGGTGTACCTGCACTCAGCACACTTTCTGAGGGTGGGCGGTGACCCTCTGTGGCTGCAGGGTTTGGAAGCGGCACCCCCTCGCCTTCGCCTCCTTGACCACATCAACAAGGTGTTGGCCCACCAACCCTGGCTCACTGCCTGCTCACACATCCAGGTATGGTAACAGACACACAGATGTTTCTTCATCACCACCAGAATTATTTTATCCTTATATGAGGAGTCTTGAAATTATATTTAAATCCTTAATTTTGGCAGATGTCTAATTCTTGTCTCTGTTCCCTCCAGACGCTGTTGAAGTCGGGTGAGCAATGCTGGTCGTTGGCTGAGTTGGTGCAGGCTGTGGTGATCCTGGCTCACTGCCACTCCCTCTGCAGCTTTGTGTTCGGATGTGACGCAGACTCCGACTTTGTTCCTCTCTCCAAATCTCCTAACGGTACCCCACCGACCTTCTGCCCCTTTGATGCTGCCAACGGCAACACCAACGTGCCTCAGTCGCTCGCCACTCCCTCAGAACACATAACACGACGACGGGTAACATATCAGACTTTTATTTTTATGTATAAATATATGTGGAAAATATGCTGATATTATTTGAGATAAACTAATGAAATATAGATAAATAAATTAAGCTTTAATAATTTCAAAGCATGAAGTCCTCTAATTGCATTTATATGGATAAATTCATAATAATACATTAATTTATATACAACACAAAAACTGGACATCTGACATGTGGCAGAGAAGCTGAATTAATACATTTCTGTCCACTGACTAATGTAGCAGCAATGTTATACAGTATTTTGTTCTTGTGAACAGTTAAATTTGATTTAGGGTTTAGGTGTCTTCTGTGAGTACTGTATTAGTTCATGTGATTCTTTACATCAACCATTAAATTAAACTATAATTCATAGTTTAAAATCCATGATTGTCTTTAGTCCATGCTTGTGTTTCTTGTGTAAACATTAATTATTAAAACTCTGAGGTACTTACATTTTCTGATGTTGCATGAACGATCAGGTTCATTTAACTTCATCATTACATCGACAGTCTCTGGACTCCAGCTGTGACATGGTGTGTCTGAAGGAGAGGATCCAGAAATCCCAGGAGGAGCGCGAGAAGAGAGAAGAGCGTCTGCTGCAGACACAGACACTCCAGCAAACAGGTAACCTACCCTCCGCAGAAAAACACACCAACAAGCCGCTCACATGTTCCCACTTACCTCTGACAGTCACATGGTGTGAAACTTGAGCAATTATCACTCGTCAGCCACACTTAGTGACGCACTCCCTGCTTCTCCTCCGTCTGCTTTGCTTTCAACATCCCTTCTTTTAATTTTAGACATGGAAGAAGAGGAGGAAATGATATGCTTCGCAGATCCATCACGTTTTATCACAGACCCTGACTTTTGCTATCAGGAGTTTGCTCGCAGGGAGGAGGACCACTTCCAAGTATTTAGAGTTCAGGTGAGGCTGTTACATTTATGATCATGTCAGTAGAATATGGGTGGTGGTGTGCTGAATGGCATTAATGCTGTGGCTACAAGAAAAGTCATTTTTTTCTGATTGGTGGGCAAGTGATTGTTAAACTCGTCTTCAGACTATATATAGAGTGGACAAAGCTAACATGACATCACTCGTTGGTTCACCCGTGAATCCAGGAGTTTGGCATTTGAGGACACTGAGCACTGTGTAGGACCCTGTTTAGACTTGGCTGCTTACATCCATTGCAGGTTTCGGGGACAAAAATGGACAGCCGAGACGCATCAAGTTCACTCCTGTGTTGTGGTGGTCGTTCACATTTGCCCTGAGCACGGTTTAATGCTGTCCACTTGGGACCTCATAACACAAGATGGATGTAAGCAGCCGTGTATGAACAGGAACATGAGACTGAAGTTTAGGACTGGTCTCATTGAAGATTAAACTAACCACACTTGTAGAAATTCCTCTTTTTGAACCCTAATATTTACTTACTTAAGATTTTTTTTCAGATGGACCAGATCACTGATGAGAAGAGTTGACTTTAACTAATGACATCACAATGACTTATGGAAAAAAACTATTGACTGAGAATTTAATGATTGAAAATTACTATTTTTAAATTGAGTAAATTGGAGCCAGAGTTTTTTAAAGCCAGCATCTAGTGGCCATCAGGGGTATTACACCTTTTTTGACAAGCAAGACTGGAAAACACAAAATATTCTTTAAATTTTTTTTTGTTTTGCGTTGAATCATTTTACCTGTTCAGGCCTCTAAAAATCCAACCTTGGTTTGACCTGAATAACTCCACATTTTAATATTTGCTGATCTTTGTGCCTTATGGACTGACTTGTTGTGTTGACTCTGCAGGACTATTCCTGGGAGGACCACGGCTTCTCCTTAGTCAACAGGTTGTATTCAGACATCGGGCACCTCTTGGACGACAGGTTCAGGAGTGTAACAACCCTCCCCTCGTTCCACAGCCCTGATCTGAAGAGGGCGATCTGGAATTACATCCATTGTGTGTTAGGAATACGGTGAGTCTGCCACTTTGTTTGTAGGCATAACAAACAATGAAAACATCCTGTTTTACTCCTGCATGAACCCTGCTTTTAATAGTGTTTAGTGAATAAATACATGTTTGCTTTCGGTCACAGCTATGATGATTATGATTACGGAGAAGTGAACCAGTTGCTGGAGCGAGATTTAAAGCTGTACATCAAAGCTGTGGCCTGTTTTCCGGATGCCACCAAAACTCCAGTGTGTCCGCTGAGTTGGACTCCACTTAAAAGTTCAGAGCGGGTAAGAGAGCTTTTATTACTGACCTGTGGAAGGACAGGTTTATACACTGGGAGTTCAGTAAGATTACGACTGTTTATCATCACAGCTGTATGGTAACCATCGAACTTGGCTTAGCCCAAGCCTGGAAACGAGGGAAGGTTTCCACAGGCCTGGTCAAAGCTCAGGACCTGTTTTTTGAGTGTTAACAGTTTGTCTTTGTTTCTCCTCAGATACATATAAACTTACTAATCATGGAGGCCCGGCTGCAGGCAGAGCTGCTGTACGCGCTCAGAGCCATCACTCAGTACATGATTGCCTAAGTGCTCGGAGAGGCACACAGTTCAAACTCCACCGGTACAGGGAGACCCAGAGACTATGAGGATAAAGACATCTCAGCAGCAGACGGTGACGTGGGACGAGAGCCGCACTTTTAAGGACACAGAGCTTCATTGTTTGTAGCTGTGCCTCATGAATGTGCTTTTCTGTTTCTCAGATTCAATGTATTTATACCATAGTGTGCCACACCCCACTCCTCACCCCTACTGCAAACCGTCTTATTGTGAAGTCCTCTTATCAAACATCTTGGCTCTTGAAGGTTATGTGCAATTATTACTAGTTATTTTAATTTTTACCTGTTGTCTTGTGTTCCAGTTCAGTCTTTGAGAACCTGCTTGGTTGCAGCAGTGTGTAAACAGTGGCCAATACTCTCCTTTTTAGTTTAAGAAGTCTCCTTTTGTATTAACTATGCTCTCCCAAAAAAAAGAAAACTTTTTGTACAAGAAGTTGAATGAATGTTAACGGGAGACCAGGGCCTTTGTTTTGTTTTGGACAATCCAAGTCAGTGTTGGAGGAGGACAGAGAGACTGTGACAGTTTAGGTCTCCCTGACACTTCGTATTAATGCTGGTCAAGAACAAACTCAACGGTGACACTGCTGGAAGTTATCACATCACTATAGTTTCTTTTAATAAGCACTTTTTTAAACTTTATATATTTATAATGGAACGTAGCTCATTAGTAGACATTGAAACGACGCCTTTTCTTCACTGTATGATGTGTACGATTTCTCGACGTTTGTCCTCTTTCAGACTTTACTTTTGTTCTCCACCCCCACCCCCAATTTGTAGCTAAACTAATCTGAAGCGGTCAGCGAGCTGTTTCCTGAGCCATTCACGGTACGATTGTCGTATGTTTTTACCGACTCGCTTCAGAAATGATCAAATCTGAGACCTGAGTTTGAGTCCAAAGGTCGTTAAAATCACCACCTGTTGAAAGAAAGTAAAGCAAAGAATTGGACGGATTAAAAATGCCCAGACGTAGATCTGCACCGGTCATGAGTTCAGTTCAGATTCTTGCTTTTTGTGTTGAAGCTTTCTTTCTTTTCTTTTTTTTGTGAGCTGTATCAAAGCTGATTATTGAGTCAAAATCCACGAGACAGTTTGCAAAGCAGAACAATGTGCAAAGTGGTTGTTAAAAACACTTCTATCTATTTTCTTTCTTTTTTTATTTTTACAGTTTTTGTAAACTTTGGAGTACTCTGTTTCTGGGTGTGACGGTAGGACCTGCCTGTTGTGCTGTAGCCCGGGTTAGACGTAGAGGTACAACAGACTGTTTAGTAGTAGTTAAGAAACAGAAGTGCATATCGACAGAAGCAAAAGCGCTGTTAACACAGGTGCCTTCAGGCTAAAACTGGAGTGCTGCTGAAGTGGAGAGATGTGACGACTGAAAGCTGAACGTGGGAAACGCCTGATGAGAGCAGAGCTCGTGGCTTTCCCTGGTTTCTCTCCTGGTGTTGGTCAACACCATTTCTGATAAATGTTGCAGCTGTGAACGCCCGTGTTTCCTTCTACAAGCCCCAGCAAAGAGCCTTTGACACAGATGGATGTTAAAAATGTTCAACTTTAGCAGATTAAAAAAAAATAAAAAGACAATTATCTAAAAAAATAAAATAAAATTAAAAAAATAAAAAAGAGAACAAGTGCAAAGACAAAAAACATGTTTTTTGAAAATGTGAAGAAATGTTTTCTATAAAGATGCTCTATGAAAATAACTACTGTCTCCTGTGTTGTATTTTTGCCAAACGTTTTCCTCTAAAAATTGTGGATTAGACTGGATTAGTTATTCAATTTTTTTTTAATTACAATTCCCAAAATTTACAAACCATGAATTTCTCTTTGGGAAACTGGCACAGGGAAACAATTGTAACTGTAGATAGATATGAAAACCTTGATCGAGATTCAAGCCTAAACAATTTAAGGTGAGTCATTTATCAATAAAAAGGTTTTTAAGCCTACATGCACTTGTCTGCTGAGGAGAGATGAGACGTGTTACTGAAACATTTTGGTTGCACCACACTTTGAAAATCAGGTAAACTTGACTATTATCATGTTCATGTTTGATCGAAGATGAACACGACTCTTTCAGACTGGTTAAAGACCACCAGCATAAAGCAAATTAAGGTGCTCTCTTACTGTTTGACGAGCCCTTTTAATATATCTTCAGTAGGACTGTATGAAGTGGCCATGTAGTTTTCACTAGTGGGAATCAGTTTGCAGGGATCATAAAAATGAGTGCTACTGGTACAAATAATTTTCACCTTCATTTTAGGTATCTGAATATACACTCTTATTACAGTAGTGACAAGCAGAAATATCAATGATTACATATTTACTGAAGTGAGCGGTAAAATGCAGATTATATGTAGAGAACCAAGCCAATAATAAGACTTAGGTTGTTGATATTAATAACTAACATTGTGACTGATGAAAAATTAGCTGTTGATGTTTTAATTTTGATTTGCATTGGACGTTATGGATATTGACTTGGAATTACAACTGTGTGTAAGGGGGTTTATATCATACACTGTGCATAGACGTGAACCAAGTAACTGGGTCTCAAAAATGAGGCCAATGTGGATGTGCAAAGAAGACAATTGACTTCAATTCAGAAATTTTCATTTTCAGTCATGAAATATTCAATCAATAGGTTTTTCCCACAAGTCATTGTGATACCATTAGACATAATGAATTCTTGTTATCAGTGAACTGGTGGTCCATCTGAAAAAATGTTTTATAAATATGTAGATATTAGGCTTCAAATTGGGATTAGTTTGATAGACAGGCTTGGTCTCCTGTTCTCAGACCAGAACTTGAGTTTCATGCCCATTGGACAGTGTCCTCGGGTTCAAGGGTCAGACCCACCTCCTCACGCCTCCCTTCACATCCAAATACGGTCACTTCTGGCTCCAAATAACCAACATGGTGACGTTCAAATACCAAACTCCTGGCTACAAAATGTGAGTCCACAAACCAATAGGTGACATCACCTTATCTTTGTCTATGATTCTCAGTAGTAAAACTTGTCAAACTGTCATCATGTTGCAGATATCTAAAATGGATATTTCCACTAGTAAAGCAATTACTTGTTGATTTAATTAATTAGGAAAACTACTAGTGAAGAATTCTAAAATTGTAGATATAGAAGGACTCTTAATGAGTCTGTCTCCATGACCTAACAGTACCCTGGACGGCAGCGCCCTCTGGTGGCAAAACTGTGAAACATCACGAGTCATCAATGAGTGAGACCAACTGGGTTAAACAGTTTATTGAATTGATTTCTGCTGTTCAGAACTGTTTGTCATCTCTGGCTGACTTTACAATGTGTAAAGAAAGAAAGAAAATAAAGACTGGGGGCAGCAGAGAGAGAAAAAAAACGATCAACATTATAAAAATCATAAACAATTGGCTTATGCACAACTCACCCTCTGTTCCCACCCTCCCTCTAATGGAAAAAAAGAGAAACAACCCTTTGCCAAATACTAAAATACTGTATCAAATGGGGCAATTTAAATTTTTTAAAAATATACAGGGACTAACTGCTACTTAAAGAAAATGAAGAAAGAATATGTAGATCGTTACATAAGGGGGAGATAAAAGAGAATAATAACACCACACCTGACTGTTTCAAGGAGGTAAACATGAGGGAAGTCGAAGCCGCTCCTTTACACGCTGCAGTCTATCAGCTATTAATAACATTTCCAACAACAGGACATCAGTTAAGGAAAAAAAAAACATGGGGGATGTAGCATAATACTAAAATAATTACATGTTACCATTGAAAATAATAAGAAAATCATGCAGTTTAAACAAGCTGGTCTTTAGTTTCCAGGTTTAAGTGACCAGGTTGGACAAGGGGGGAGGGGTTATTATCATAATACATATAAAAACTGTTGTTTGTTGTTGTTTTTTTTAAAGAAAGAGGGGAAAAGACTTGTTGATTGTGTGCTAACTTCTACCATGACACCAAATCAAGATCCTCGTGTCATATACTGAAACTCCAAAGGGCCTGATATGCACCTATTGCATCATGGGGTCAACCAAATGACATCTAGCACCATTCCAAAAAAAAAAAATAAAATAAAGGAGAGTGCTTTTTACAAATCAGAGGCTAACATATTCACACAGCTACAGTGAAATGATGAGTTTAAACTGCAGGGATGTCATGTCTGCTCACAAAATTAAATACAAACATACACAAACATTTTAACGCAGGGGAGAGATGACAAAAGAAGTACAGAGTAACATCATGCTATAGTGTTTTAAATATTGGCAGTCAAAACAAAAACAAAAAGAGAACAAGGGAAAGGCTAGTGCTGATATACACGTCTGGACAGCTAGAATACATTTGTCTAAATATAAAACACAAACATGGGAAGTCAAATTTAAGATCAGCTCTCTCTTTTCTTTGTAAGACAGAAACGTCTGGAGGAAAACGAGACGAAGACATGAGCGGCGTGTTGGTTTCCAGTCTGCGGGGGACAGAGGAATTGTGCAAAAAATAAATAGTTTTTGCTGCCGTCTGATTACGTCCGTGCAGAACTGTTCTCCTGTTGTTTTTCTTCAGAGTGACCCTGAGAGGTAACGGTTGTATGAGTCTCCTTTTGAGATGAGAATTCGGCGGCGGTACGTTGAAGGATTTCTCGCCGTGATTTTTAAAAAAAAAATTGAATTCAAAAAACAAGAAAAAAAAAAGTACGAGGCAGACGACTGGGAATTTTTAGTTAAAATGGTCAAGTATTGGCCTCGATAAAAAAAAGGTTACAGGCATCTTTTTGCGAAGCATATTTACACCAAGGATACTGTGTCAGGCCCAAGCTGCTCCCTAAATGCCATGCAAATGCAAATATTAGTGTTCCTTTGGTTATGTAAAAAAATCTACATGCATCTCATTCTTTACAAAAATAAAAGTATAGAAAAATTACCGTTAAAATGCTTCCTCCAATGTAAAAAAACATCACTTGTCATTAGTAATATATTCATATGTATTAATATCTGATTTATTATCTCCATCTAAATTGTATATTAAAACTATCATCAAATATATTCTTTTTTCGTACTTCTCACACGGTAAATTAATTTCTGTATTGTTAGTACTTAAAAATTAACGTGTGAGAGGATATTCTGACTTGAAGCACCCGAATCCCCCCCC
>OOFC01033291.1:24405-35335 GCA_900323345.1 Pseudochromis fuscus | reverse complement strand
CAGCAGCTTCGGTCCGAGGTCCTTCCAGATCACCGAGCTCCTGCAGGAGTGGTAGACGGGGAGAAAGAGCCCGGCCGCCCTGCAGAGACGCCTCACCTCAGCCCATTGTGTCCTCCATCTCATTCCAGCGTTCGGCGAATGGGGCAGGTGACCGCTGGCGAGGGTCAGCGTGAAGGCGGACTACTAAAAACTGAATCTGGATCAGCACGGGGACCTCAGCCACAGGAGGCAAGCGAATAATCCCACAATCCTCTGACTGAAATGGTCAATATAATAAAATAGTGGCTGAAGCTTTCAACCTGTTACATCCTGCTGAGTGGAGACGGACAGTTACTGCTGCCAGGATGTCCTCTTCATATAGATCTGCATTACACACTATTGCAATGGCTTCTACAGGGATTGATTGTTTCATCTTCTGCGGTGGTTATCTAGACGTAGGCGCCAATTTTTATCCAATTAATAAAAGATTTGTATTCGGTTTGACTCTTAAAGTCTATACTGTGAGGTGTGATTCATTCAGTTACCAAACCGCTTTATTGTTTCTACATTTTCTGAAGGTTTCAGATTATTTTTATTTGGATGTTTTCAGGGGGAGATAAAAAGGTGATGGTGCATTGTGCTAAAGTCTGTTTCTCTTGAAGCGAAAGTTCGAAATAAAACTGTTTCCTGTCCCCGGGAAACATGTGGTTGAGCTATTTGTGGTCGATTTCTGGTGTTTGGTTGTGTTTTCAGATATCAGGTCCGCAACGATTTTTGAAGCGATGAAAAGTCGGAGTCCAACACAAAAACAAGCAGGAAACAAATCCAGGGTGTAGAGCGAGGTCGAGACAAAAAGCATGTATGACTAAACAGATCCCAGGAGGACGTGGACATGAGGTGGACATGAGGTGAAGGTGGAGGAACCTCAGGGAAAATGGACAAACTGACACTGACTGATTAAACATAGGAAACAAATCAGGCCGGGACAGATAATGGCAAAAAAAAAAAAAAAAAAAGACCAGAAGCAAAACACAAAAACGTGCAAATTAAGTTTTCAGGATCGTCGCACAAACACACAACAGTCGAGTAGAAACTTCCACCAAAGGCATAATCCAGCTGTACTGATGCTACAGACTGAACACTGTTGCCCTCTTGTGGTGAAAAAGCAACACTGGACTAGCCCCGCCCCTAACTCCTCCCACCAGATCTGTTAGCTTCCATAGACTGGACGTAGAACGGATGAAGCTAACATGAAGTCACACACTAGGATTTGAACGTCGCCATGTTGGTTGTTTGAAGCCAACACTGACCATATTTGGATATGAAGGGAGGAGTGAGGAGGACACTGCTCAGTATGTATCAGACTGCTCTCATTGGACACCTGAGCTGTCAATCAAACTAACCACGCCCCTAAATCTTCTTCTTAATGAATATCTCCCCCAGATGGACCACCTGTCAATCACACTAGCCCCGCCCCTAACTCCTCCCACCAGATCTCTGAGAAGAAGACTTGACTTTATCTAATGACATCAGAATGACTTGTGGAGAAATGTATTGACTGAATATTTCAGTTTTAATTGAAGTCAATTGGAGTCAGCATCTAGTGGTCATTGATGGTATTACACTTCACTTGTTTTTTACATCCATTTTCTACATACAGTTTATTTTGTAAAACCAGAGTTTACAATATGTCTGATCAGATTGTAAAAAGTAAAATGTTGTGTTTCCGCCTCCTTCTCCTTCGTTGTGTTTGTACTTCGTCTGCTCTGCAATTGACATGACGACTCTCACAATGGCTGCTCCTCTTGTTGCATTATCCCTTTGGTTACATCCTTGTTTGCATATTTCTGTTTCTATTTACTGACTTTCAGATTTCCCCAAATGCTTTCATTTGGACTGCTCTACTGTTAGAAATCACTATCTCTGTAAGTCACTTTAATAGAAGGAGCTCTTGGGTGTACTGTCAGAGTATAATCCTTTTTTATTTTCCTTTCATAAAACCACATCACACAAGCAGAAGATCACATGTGATTGGACATCTCTATTATCAAAAATACTGATTTTATCCTCCAGCTTTCCTGGAGACGGGGACACAGAGACGAAAAATAAATCAAAGAAACCCTCCCACATCATACAAATCATATTGTCGAAGTGTCCTGCAGCCTGCATCGAGCAGACAAACCTTGGTGCTTTATTTACGGATGGATCCGTCATCGATTCTCCTCACTTGTGCTGTTTGGCTGAAACTTGTGTGCAATCACTCCACTCTGCAAACCAGGGAGCACTTTTGGGTTGAACTTTCCAATTGCTTTCTTCAGTCAGTCAGTCCACAAATAAAAAGCTCAGCCTTCACTCGGCACAGCTGCACCATTGTGTCATCTTTATCAATTTCTGGGAGAATTTCAGAAAGCCCATCCCTGACAGTCGGAGGAGGTCAGCCATAAAGACAGAGGTCGCCCTTTACACAATATTGTCTTCATTCTCAATCGAGTCTGGACTCCCGGGGCTGGAGCCGAAAACACCGTTTGATTTGCAGCAACAAATTTCTCTTTTCATTTTCAGGGATTTTTTTTTTCCTGGTGAACCACTTACACTGTGAGGGGGAGACTGAGGAAGAGGGCGAGAAAAGTTAAAACAAGTCGGCCCGAACTAAATGATCCCACAGAGTCTCCTGAGACGCCGCTGACCTCAGCAACTCTGGCTTTGTGTTGGTATTTATACAAATGTATGAGCGCGCTGTAAGTGTATGCACAAAAACACGAACCCACGCAAACAGCAATTATGAATAAATTTGTGCCTGCGGAGTCGACACTTCTTTTCTTCATTGGCAGCAAAGATCCAGCAGGTTTAGGAAAGGTATTATTTTCTAATTGCAGATTAAATTACAGTCTGTGCTGCTACACTAGCATTATGATTACAGAGGTGCAGGGAAATATTATTAAATGTATTTATCTGTCTATTCTTTACTTGATGCACAAATTAGCACTTAAATGTACAGTTTGATTTTTGAAAATGTCAGTAACTTCCATATGTAAGAGGTGGACGTGCCACCAGCTGGTTTGTGGACTCGTCACCATGTTGGTTTTTGGAGCCAGAAGTGACCATATTTGGAAATGAAGGGAGGAGTGAGGAGGCGGGGCTGACCTTTGAAGTCAAGGATGCTGTCCGATGTGTTTGAGACTGGAGTTCACTGGTGAATCTGGAAATTATTGGCGATCTGAGCTGTCAATCAATCTAACCCCGCCCCTAAACCTGCCTCTTCTCGAAGCCTAACATCTACTTAATGATGATTTGCAGAATTGAAGTCAGTTGGAGCCAGCATCTAGTGGCCATCACTGGAATTGCACTTTTTTTTTGCTCTTTTTTTTACAAATTAGCTTCAGTTCTGACAGTCAGTGGCTACATCCCCCAGTCTATGAAGTTCACTGTGTTTATGCTAACCTTGAGGGTAGGCTAACATAGCAGCTAACAACAGGTTGAGCTGGATGCACCTAATGTTTGTATTCTTCAGTGACTCAGAATATAAGGAGGCCTCTCATTGGCCAGAATGTAAACCTGTGTATTACTCATGTTTCAGGGACATAAATGTGCTCACACAGTCACTTCTTTGGTGAATCATTACTAATAATCTAAAATCCAGTTACCGTATTTTCTGGACTATTGAGCGCACCTGTCGATGAGTCGCTATTAAATTTATTCAAACAGTTTCATGTGGTCCACTCTGACCGGGTCTGATGTGACGACGCTAAATGTATCGGCGGCACAGAGCTTGCTAGCTTGTAAAAAGCTAACGAGCTCCATGCCGCCGATACATGAGAAACACTGGTGTTTAAGTTCAAAACGTCGGAAAAAAGTAGCGACTTATAGTCCAGAAAATACGGTATTTGTACAAATGAGGTTATGAAAGTAACTTTCAAACAGAGTCTTTATTATTTGACCCACAAATCATTAAATCAGCCTGACCTGACCTGATGTGTTTTATTGTGAAGGTCTGCAGTGACTTCCTGGACGTCATGTGTTGGTTTGTGTCCCGACACGCTGTGAACTCAGGACCTTTCATACACACATGTTGTTTAAACTATTGTCCAATCAGTTCAGTTTGCAGCAGGTGGACTCGAGTCAGGATCCAAATCCTAAAAAGTCATTAAAACGAACAGGATGCACCTGCAGCCGCTCAGCGTGGAGGACCACACACCAGACATTTCAGATTATGGTTGTTAAGAAATCTGCTCAAATTTTCTGAACATGCAAAAAAGTCGTATTTATTAAATGTTTGTTTAATGTGATGGATTTTTTTCTCATGTGCTTTTGAAATCCAACAACATCAGAAATCACAAAACCTGTGACTGTACGAAGACTGTGGCTGTGAATAAAATAACATTTTACCAATAAAAAGACTTTAAATCAAACAGTTTAGTGTTTAAAATGAAAATGAAATAGACTGTTTCTAATTTTGACACATTAGCTACAATGAAGAAGAATTTGGTCTGTAATTTTAAATTTGTCTTTTCTGCTTTTTACATTTTTACACCAAAAAAATAAAATATATCAGTTTAATTTTTTTTATATACAAATATCCTTTAATATTAAACTTTAAAAAATGCACACAATCTCATGTAAAATCAAACAATGTTTTAAATTTAAAAACATGTGTATGATGGGTTGTTGTGTGTAGACAGATGGGAATAAATACCAATTTTATTCATTCAAATTTAATGTTAAAAAAGTCTGAATCACTTCTGAAGCAACTGTAAATGTTTTTAAGCCTCGACTTCAGTTCCAGTCAGCGTTGGTTTGAACGGTTTAAACACAATAAGAAAAAAGCAGAACATTGAAAACTTCATATTTTCCATCAAAGTGAAACAATTACAGTAAAACAGCCACAGTAAATAACATCAAACACAACAGGAAACAAAGTAACTACCAACAAATCCATCACAAACAAACTGATCAATAGCCTGTTGAAAGGTTACTAAAGGTCAGTGTGGTGAAACCCATCATCTCCCTCCAACCTCCCAGTGCTGCTCAGAAACCTTCAACCAGCCCAGAGCAGCTGATCACCTTCCAGCTCATCTCTCTACAATCAGCACTTTTTAAAGCACATTTAGCAGCAGAAATGTGTTAATTCCCTGAAACATTGTATTGTCGCAGGGAGGCGCAGATTATGCATGAATCACAGATTGCCCTCTTCGTCATCTCTCCTCAGCTCCAGCGCATATTTACCGTCAGATAATGCGAACAATCGTTCACGGGTAAACATCTTGGTTTACAGTGATTTCCGGAGCGTTTTATCCTTTTTCTTATCTTGAATGTGGAGGGGGTGGAATATTTTTTCCGGCTTCTGTCGGCGGTTTGTTGTTTGCCGTGTGTGTACAAAGTGCAATCACTGGTATTGTTCCCGGTGAATGCAGCGTCTCTCCTCGGTGACCTGATTTGGCACCACCCCGGTGGAGTGGCGCCCCGAACACAAAGGTGGTAATGCTGGTGCTTCGGAGGGTCTCTTTGTGGAGCCGGTGGGAGTTTGATTCGCCACGGGAAGGGAAGCATTGCGCCGAGGGGGGAACGAGGCCCCGGTTTTGATTTGCCCTTATTGCAAAGCGTGGAGCTTGAAAACAGAGCCTGGGGGACCTGCGGAGGTCAGGCAGCCTGATCAATAACCACATTTTTTACACTAAACATGTTGAATATTCATGGGGAGCAGCCGGTTCCCTCTTCGTTTCCTCGCCGAACGACACGTTTGATGGCGCGCCCTGGCAACAGGCCCTCATCTTTTTAAATAACTCGGAAGTGAGATATCAGCGGCGGTGAGAAACACCCACACCCTCCACAGCAACTGAAGTATCTCCTATTGATTGTTGGATAAATAAACGGTGGAGGAAGTGCAGTGGGACAGTTCTCTCCATTCATCAGACTCTCTTCATCAAGGTTCAAGTGTCATTTAGAAAACAAAAAAAGTCGATTCAAACTTAAACTGAAGGTAAAACTGAGTACGTTTTCTCCACCTTGTAACAAACTCACTTCCACTTTATTCTGCCTTTGGTGACAAATTTATTTTGAAAGACTGTTTCCAGCTGAAAAAGGTCACGAAGTCTGAAGAAACCCACAGATTTAAAGTTTAAAACCAGAAACTTCAAAGTTCAGGAGCCACAGTCTCTTAAGCCGGCAGCCAAGTGGAAATTAACTCCCTGGACGTCCCCCCGGGAAAGACCCAAAACCCTCTGCAGCCCGGCGTCCCCCCAGGCTCTACAAATCATTTCACATGTCTAGACTGGTCTGATCACATCCAGATTCATCAAACTTCAGATTGTGAGACAAGTTCAGCAGCTTTACAGTCTAATTATAAAATTGTACTGAGGAAAGTTGAGGTTCAGTTTCGTCCCCAAGGACTTTGACATGAGGACAGAACTGTAAACCCACTGATTAGTGGACAACCCAAGAATTAGGTATAAAATGTGCATGTAGCCAAAGGTATCTCAAAGTTTTATCTCTTGAAATGAAGCTTTTGTGTAAGTTCAATGAGGAGGATCTGCTCCTGTGGTTAATCCTCCTGCTCTGTTCATTTTTTCCCACAATGTCAAACTCTCCTCAGTCTCAATTTCATCATCAGGACTCTGGTCCAATAGTCTCTCACCTCCATCTCAAGAAACAAATTCTGTCAAACCATCGTCTGGATGTTGGCCTTTGCTTTACGATCACCAGCATCTAGAGTCCTCCTAAGATTTCAGATCTCCAAAATACTTTTAGATCGATAGATATTGCTCTTTACTTCTATGTGAGCCATTCAAGTATTAAGTTGTACTTTAGTGTTGGATATTGCCCAAATACACCTATTAATAATCAAAATGCCACAAAGTAGTTGCAGGAAATCTTCCTCATTTGGTTGGAGGGAGGAACAGACTCTGTTAAACATGTTGGCTGTGGTACAACCTGTTAAAAAAAGACACGATTTGTGAATTGGATTGTTAATCAATGGGGGATTGGAACCAAAACAACAAGGCATCACACTGTGTCAGGGTAAACAATGCTGCCCATCCCCCAGAGGACTAGTAGCTGTAGTAGTAATCAGTTTGTTGGACGAGTAACATTCTGTCTTTGAACATGGCTTCAGTTCGGTTGCTAGGCGACGATAAACAAATGTTGGAGGCTGCATCGAGTTTGTTTTTTGCTCCGACCTACAGCAGCTGGGTTCTGTTTACCAATGTACTCGCTTCTTTTTGAAGAGACGCCACAGTACATCTCGTAACGTTAGCTAGCTAGCTATGGTGTTTGTATGGTCCAATCAAATCGCTTTGTCAAACAGCTTTATCCTGTTTTTGCTGGAAACACGTCACAATAGAGAATACTCTTGAATTGCAGTTTTAACATCGTATTTATACACATGCTGAGAAACTTTTCCCGAAATTTTCTTTAATCCTGGGATTTATAACTTTGCTGACCGACAGGAAGTGCTTGATGTAAGCATTGACAAACCTCTGGTGTGTTACTGTACATGTTTCATATCACTGAACCAATCACAGCCTTATTTTTTCTAATTCTGTGAAACCCTGTCAGACGCCTTCAAAACAAAAAGTGCAGATTTGTGTAATTAGGAATTCAGGATAAAACCCTCCTCCTCCTCCTCTTCGTCTTCAGCTGTCTGGTCCCCTGAGACGACTTCTCTCTTGGCATTTAAAAAACAATCAACCTGTGGGAAACTTTTCAAAATATCACTGGATTAAAAAAAGAAAACAGCCGCCCTGAGCTCTCACGGCACAAACCCCTCATTCTGCGAGTCTTTGTCATTTTCATATCCTCCCGAATGCGCCTCGGGCCTTTTAATAATTGAATTAATTATATTGACATTGTTGAGTATCCTCCTCTAATTGTAATGGGCTTGCTGAGACGATAAGAGCGTCTGAGGCGGCGATGCTCGCGACGAACCCATCTGGTTTATTTTTGACACGTATGAATAAGACAGACGAGTCCAGCGGCGTCATGCGAAACTCAATTGTCTACGTGGGGAAACAGTATGTCCATCTAATGGTTTGTTTTCTCATGTAAACTCGCCGTGACCCACGTCTATACAAACAATACCCTGCTTATTATTCCCATGCTCCTTATGCAGAGCGTCACCATCTGCCGAGCACCACCACGAAAACAAACCAACGGTCAGATGATCCGTAATCTGCAAACGACCTGCCAACTGTTTCTCCAGCTTCGTGAGATACTGTAAAAACAACAACAAATACATTTGTCAACAAATATTAATGTAGGTACAGTTCTCTAACGCCATTAATCTCCCATCTTTTCACTTCCTGTGCAGCAGAACTCAACAGGAAGTGAATGACTAGTAGCTCAGAGGGTTTACAACCAACACCAGGTCCATGCATAAAACATGCAATACCATCAACGGCCACTAGAGGCTGTCTCCGAACAACTCTTTCCACAAGTCATTCTGATGTCATCAGTTAAAGTCAGTATTCTTTTGGTGGGAGGAGTTAGGGGCGGGCTTAGTCTGATTGACAGGTCTGGTCTTCAATGATTCACATGTGAACTTGGAGTCTCAAATGCATTGGACAGTGTCCTCAGGTTCAAGGATAAGACCCGCCCCCTCACTCCTCCCCTCACATCCAAATATGGTCACTTCTGGCTCCAAAAAGCCAACATGGCGACGTCCAAATACCAAACTCCTGGCTTCAACGACGGGTGGCGTCACGGTGAGTAAGTCCATCTCAGTCTATCAGAGAACACATACATCTCCATCTAATCATAGCATGAATTAGTTAGCTTAGCACATTAAATGAAGATGATGCTGTTTAACCAAATGTCCTGCATATTATCTAATGTGAAGTTACCGTATTTTCCAGACTATTGAGCACACCTGTCTATAAGCCGCTATTGAATTATACGAACAGTTCCATGTGGTCCACTCTGACCGGGTCTGATGTGACGACGCTAAATGTATCGGCGGCATGGAGCTTGCTAGCTTGTAAAAAGCTAACGAGCAACGATACTTGAGAAACACCAGTGTTTAAGTTCAAAGCGTCAGAAAAAAGTAGCGGCTTATAGTCTGGAAAATACGGTAATCATATTTCCAGAGTGACTACCTTCTGTATCATGACATATCTGATTGGACCATTGAAATGCTAAACACTAAACACCATAGGTAGATGAGCTACGTACTACATTACAAGATAATGTTATTACTATGAACCAAAGAGCTTATTTCTTTAAGGATTAAACAGACATTTTCCATTTCAGGTGGACTTTAAGTAAGGTCAAGAAAGAATATTCAATTGCTGTGCACTGGAAAAATCTGCTGATGTATCTTTTAGCCTTTAGCAAAAAGGAGCATTCAGCTTGCAGAACAATGTATATTTATATTCAAAGTTATGAGGCAGTGATGTTCAGCGCTGTCTGGACAAGAAGCTCCTCTTTAAATATTGAGAATCTGACCTGAATCCACCTATAACACCTACACTGTGTTTACTTCTCCCCAAGTTGTTTAAATTGGAAGAAAACCGTCACTGTAACAACACCGTGGCTTCACAGGTGAGTCGAGGAACAAGTTCAGAAACAGATTCAAGGGAAACTCTTTGATTAGACAAGGGTTTGATCACCGGCGGCGCTGCCAGGTTCCAGGTTTTGCCGGCAGGGGGTCGCCAGCAGGAATCCGATTAACTCCACTTTAGTTAAGTATGACGGACTGGATCTGAACTCTTTGACATAACTCCCAAACTCGGGGTTGATCTTCCACTCGGGCATCTGACTGAGGACCTCCTGATAATCAGAGAGTCTAATACATGGGCAGAGTCGTACTGACTAAAGGTGATTGTCTGGATACGAGTCACCTGTGAGAAGAGATTTAAGAGATGGTAGCCAGAGGAGGTCCTCCCTGACAGGAAAAGCCTCACCACCTTTTACCCACAATGCCTTGCACCTCTGGATTGTGAGATATAACACTGCTACAGCACAAACTTTCTAAGAGACAAAAATACAGATTAGTGTCAGACTTTGTTTTACTCTGAGATCATCAAAGAGCCAAAACTCAGACACTTTAAATGAAAAGTACTTTGAAGAGCAGAGAGGACAGATCTTTGTGTTACAAGATGTTTACAAGTGATGCAAGTTTTGTGTGTTTGAAAGCAGCCACTTGTTTCTGGATGGTGTGAAATGTACTGACTGCAAAGATAAGCTCAGATGTTTCTGAAGGTCTGTACATTAAAGGGTGTTACAGAGAGTACATTACCATTATACATATGGTTACATGTTATACAGAATACATCAATCAGCATAATGATTACCAGATAAAACTGCAAAACCTAAATACTTTACTGTACTTTGAGTCAAGTGTCGACAAAGAACCTGGTGAACTATTCTTCAATTATTTTAGAGACTCCACATTCAAACTGTATTTAACTTTATCTTAATCCAATTCATTTTACTGTGTTTGTATACAGCGGGCCTGTTGCAGCCGATAACGTAATAAATTTGTCCTTTTTGAAATGTAATAGGCCAATAACGTAATCAAAGTCCTGAAATGATAACGTAATAACTTTTGGCTAATAACGTAATAATTTATTACGTTATTGGCTCAGTTATTACATTTGCAAAGTTTTTTCTTTTACCAGACCAATAACGTAAAAAATTATTACGTTATTAAATTATTACACTATTAGCCAAAAGTTATCGTGTTATCAATTCAGGACTTTTCTTACGTTATTGACCAGTTATTATGTTATTAACCAGTTATTATGTTATTGACCAGTTATTATGTTATTAACCAGTTATTACGTTATTGACCAGTTATTATGTTATTGACCAGTTATTACGTTATTGGCCTATTACATTTCAAAAATGACAAATGTATTACATTATCAGCTTCAACAGGCTCCATATTAAATCTTATTTTTAATTTCATCTTCTTTATTCATTTTATCTGAAACATGTAAAGCATTTGTTTGTATGACAG